>CAJNJA010060797.1:0-23654 GCA_905231915.1 Symbiodinium necroappetens
GGTTGAGGGTTTAGGGCTTAGGGTTTAGGGTTTAGGGCTCAGGGTTTAGGGTTTAGGGTTTAGGGCTAATAGGGTTGAGGGTTTAGGGCTTAGGGTTTAGGGTTCAGGGTTTAGGGTTTAGGGCTTGCGGGTTAGGGTTTAGGGCTTAGGATCACAAACCGTAACAGGTCGCGCTTTCGTCCAAAAGCGCAGAGCGGAGTGGTCGGCTCCTTGTAGTGCAGGGTTCGCTGGGCTGGTGAGGTTTATAGGGGCTTTAGGGTTTGTGGTTTAGGGCTTTCGGAAGTTAGGGGGCTTACGGGTACATGGTCGAAGAGTAGTTTATGGTTTAGGTGGAGCCAACTACATGGCAACTCCCCACCTTTGCTGAAGTGCAGCATCGCTTCAATCGCCTGCCTGTCTTAAACCCGAAGCCCCCAAACCTGAAGTAGTCCTAATGCCGGCTATCTCTAGAAAGGGAAGTCGAGGACATACGATGCACAGAACCTGTCGAGACCTTGATGTTTTCATGCCAGATGGCATATCACACCAGGCCTTCGAACAGACATTTCGAGCCTTAGGGCTTTCGGCCACAGGTTTAAGCTTGTTGTTAGCTTCCGAATGTTAAATTCCAGATGAGTGTGAGGTAACATGCTTTCGAACCTCAGTTTAAAGCTGAGGACAGCTTAGGGCTTGCTGGATCATTGTAGTGCATTGGGTTCTTTGGATCAAGATGGTGCTGATCTGTGGAACATACCGAGGAGCTCCCGTCAACTATTAAGTGTGGCTAAGTATAAGCAGGCCCCAACATCCCAAGGGTGGTGGCGAAAACGCAAATTGAAGCGCTGGAGTTCTTTGGTCGAGGGAGTGTCCTTTGTCAACGTGATTGTCTCCTCTTGAAACTTGAACATCAGTAAGAAGCCTTCCATAGCCTTTCAGAAACCCTTCAGTACCGGCGTTTCAGCAGCTTGTTCCAAATCATCGGAAGATGCATCTCCATCTTCTGCGCGTGGGGCGTGGACTTCCGCCCCTCTGAACCAGAAATCCAAAACCCGAAACCCTGCCCTAAAACCCCAACACCTGGGTTCTTGTCAAGGGATTTAACTCAAGTTACCATAACTATCGGGATCTATAGTAAATAATATGGTTTCCTTATTATGCCTAATTATTATGCTAACTTAAGTTAAATCCCTTGACAAGAACCCCAAAACCCAAAATACCTTAAACCTCAGCCTAAAGGTCTACCGCCCGAAGATATCGCGCCACTGGTCCAGACCCGCACTTGGCTTCTGGTGCTTCGAGACCCCCCCCCCCCAACGGTTTTGGGATGATGATTTTCGCCAAAGCAGATGTCTTTTGAACAGTTTCGTGTAATCCTAAAGCCTACACTACAACCCTCATCGAGCTCTTGAGAACTTGATGGCGTGTTTAGATTCGACAGCTTTTAGTCTGCTTGGGGGTTTAGGTACTTGCAGCTCGGGCCAACCGACTGCCATCAGGTTTCACAGTACAATGGAAGATACTTCTTCGTTGTCGTGTGTTCCAGGACTTCTTGTGAACTTCTTGTCTTGCATTTGTTCATGCCAAGATATTTGGAGTTCAACCCTAAACCCCAAACCCTAAACCTGTACCGAAGTCTCACCTGGACAGCACCGTCCCCAGAACGGTTTAGGGTTTAGCGTTTCAGACTGTTCCCTAAGGGTCCATGTGCCCATAATAGCCATAATTGGCAATAAAGCATGAGATACTTTGGCCCCAAACTACTCAAAATAGGGACTTCCTTAAGGCTGAAGTATATACTATCTAGGGTACATGGGCCCTTAGGGTTAGGGGTTCTTCGGGATTGGTTTTTGAAAATTAACATAAGGTTCAGGATTCTTCTGCGGCCTGGTGTGCACTACTTTGGCCGTGCTGTGATGCAGATTCAACACAGCAGAAGCCGCACAGTCTACTGCAAGGTCGGAAGAAGCAGTAAGAGTAATAGCCCTTTCCAGTCCTTATCTACTGCTGATGCTTTCAACCTTTCCCAAACCCTTATTCTATTTATGAAGACCCCTGTATCATGATGCTCCGCAAAGCCTTTTGACGCCAATCGGATCTCTGAGGGTGCTGGAGGCCCATGGCCAATCACTGAGCTCGGGCATCTGCAGCTACTTGCACGAGGTCAGAGGTTGATTTCGATGTTGTAGGTAGGGTTTCCGGGTGGCATTTCGGGAAACTGATTGATACTCTTTATGGCTCCTAGAGACTATAGAGGTAATGTCTTGTTGATGATGCTGGGGGCCGGATTTGCGAGTTAAGGGCTCCAGATTTAGAGGGGTTCAGGGGTGAGTGGGTCAGTGGGATTCGGGTCAAATCCAGGTTTCGATGGCTTGGGTTCAAGGTCTGCCTAGGCTTTTCGGTTTCTGAGTTTAGCCTTATCAAATTTCAGGACTGTGTCTCTCTGAAGAAAGGTGCGGCAGAGGACCTACTTTTACTTTTGGTGTCTGTCCTTGGGGTGAGTCACGTTTGAGTGAAGTCCTTAGAACCCTGAAGTATCCTGTGTCCTCGACATCCCGAATATGTTTTGGAGCTTTGAGGTTTGTCCTGCCTAACTTGCTTGTAAAGAGCTCCTTCCTAAACTGTAAGCCAATTCGATGCTTGGTGCGCTAGTCGACTTGCATTGGACACCCTCTACAAAGGAATAGCAAATAGAGAAACCATCTTACAGTACGGCCGGTTAACGGCTACAATTCTCGCCGCCAAAACGATGTCTGCCGCAGCTATCTCAACCAGGTGTCAGCTCTGTTCGCTTCAGGCCCTTCATATCCTTTCCGCCATGGCTCTCCGTTTTCTTCTCGGACTCTTGGCGTTCGGCTCTGCGGATGCCAGCCTTCGTGGCCAGATGCAGGCCAGCAATCAAGAACGGTGTCCTATCGCTACAACGATGACGACGAAGGCTGCTACTGCCCCTGCTGCTTCTACTGAATCTACCACTACCACGACCACGACCAGCACCACCACCACCTCCACCCCCGCCGCCGCCGCCGCCGCCACCGCCACCGCCACCGCCACCCCCACCCCCACCACCACCACCACCACCACCACCACGACCACGCGACGACGACTACTACACAGCCTACTCCTACACCTACCTGCGAGTCGACGACGACGACGACTACCACGACTACTACTGTTCACACGCAAGTCCACACCCGAGTGTAACAGACTAAGATGTTCAGTTCGCACTCTGACAGCGCTCAATTGAAAGGGCCGGAACTCAGAAATCTCGAACCAAAAGACGTCGAACAGACGAAGGCAAGGGAGCGTGAGTCCCAACCCGACAGACAATAACGGGGTATGGGATTAGGTTGTTGTCGACGCCTAGGGTAGCTTTCTAACAAGGCTATCTTCTGAGCACTTTTTTTTATGCCCGCACACCCTACAGCCCTAAAGTCCCAAGATACATGTTTCCAAGACTAAGCCACCAGGCCATAGCAAAATCTCATGCCTCCAGCGTGCACTTATCCCTCGGCCGGGTTTTTGACTGGACGCAAACCCTAAACCCTGAACCCTGAACCCTAAACCCTAAACCCGGAACCAGGCCGCAGCTGGTTCCGTCAGTGCAGAGAAGCTTCGCGAGACGGTGCTCTCTGAGGCCTTGGGTGCGGAGACAACGCCTCTGAAAGCCGACGACTGGTGAAGCCTGGTTAACTTGGTTTAGGGTTTGGGTTTAGGGTTTAGGGTTTAGGGTCTAGGGTTTAGGGTGTAGGGTTGTAGGGTTCAGGCTTTAGGGTTTACCTGTAACCCCAAACCCTACAGAATAGTAGGTTATGACCCTTTAATGATAGGGTATAGCCTTCAGAACAATAGGTAAATTGGAGCCACCGGTGGGGTTTAGGGTCCCCTAAACCGGCTCTAAGGCTACGGGCTGAGTGTATCCGCGGGCGAGGTTTAGGGCTTAGAGTTCTCTCTCTGAGTGTGATGTTGATCTTCATAACCTCCCCCCTTGTGTTCAGGCCCCCAGTTCGCAGCTTCAGAGGCCCTGGTTTATAAGGGTTTACTGTTTAGGGTTTAGGGGTGTCAGCACTCAAACGAAACACAGAACAATACAAAACACGGTGTATGCCTAACTTTTCATACACCGGAGACCCGAAAAGCATCAAACCTGAAACCCCGCATGCGTATATTATAAACGGACATTGCAAAGGGCGGATCATGGGACCCAAACATCTGCAGTCCGCGGCAGTGTGCTTTTTTGGTGAAAGGCCAGGGTGCATGCTTGATGCCATACTGCTGCTGACGAAAACAAGACTACTGCAAGTGTTCACATTGATGGTACCAGTGTAGTCAACCCTAAACCCTACTGTAGAAGCCCGCCCAAACGATTACCAAATTCTTCCTTAGGGTTCCTTGGTAGAAGTATACTACATTATACCCAACAGCTCTTTTCAAAATCTTGATGCGCCTGTATTCTGATGAGCTTTCTTCAAAACTTCGGGACCAGCCCTAAACCCTAAACCTGTGGGTTTGGGGTTTAGGGACCAGACTGAGACCTTGCCCTGACCCTAAGGGTACCACGGACACAATAATTTCGTACTTGGGCTTTTTTTTAATGTGGGTTAGTATTTAGGAGCGTCTGTGGTATATGAGTATTAGGTAGGCCTTAAAACTCTAAGACGAAACCCTAAATCCGAATCCTAAACCCTAAACCCTCGCCCTCAATCTCAAAACATTGAAGCGAGAAACCCTGAAGTCTTTTTGGAGGTGATGATGGCGCTCGGCAGTGGCAACCGCGTCACTGAGCAGCGCCTCCAAGTGGGTAGCCGAGTGATGGGTTTCAGGGTTTACTGCGCCGGTCGGTATTAGGGTTATGGGTTTATAGGCTAATCGAGTTTCAACAGAGTGTAGGGAACTCCAAATAAGCTTCTGAGTTTAGTTGCTGGCTTTATGGTTTCAGGGTTGGTTTATAAGTCTTAGGAGCTTGAAGGGTGCAAGATGTACCTTATTACACCTTTAGATCATATGCTAGAACAGGTGCTGCATGTGTCTTGCCTGGCCGGGTAAAGTCTGAGAACACAACCGCACGGTTTGTTTGGCTTTAGCCTGAACCCTGACGCAAACTGAAGCCGATATACCGTCATGTAACCTCAAAGTTTCCGTTGGTGTGCATCATGCTGCAGTAGCGCAGCTAACTTCAACAGTACGTTACGCTTGTTATGGCTTATGGTTAGTTTACTGGATGCAGGTTTCCGCAGGACAGACTGAGATTGGGATACACACAATATGCTTCGTAAGTCGCTGGGCTTCAAGTGTCGTATCTAGAACTCAGCACCTGATGTTTGTCCATAGGGCAGCATTCTGTCGATGCCTTTTTCAGGACTCTTGAGTTTTGAGGTCTAAGTATCAAGTAGGGAGGAACACACATGTAGTTACAACCCACTTCAGTCCTTGCCCCTTGAGGTCTAAGCCCAGTTAGCAAGTTTACATAATCCTTTCCAAGGCTTACTTCATGGTCGAAGTCGACACCATGGTATGCATCCTTCTACGTATCCTACTGTGTCCTTTGGCCGCCGCACAGTACGACACACTATGGATGTCGATTTGACACCGGCCTGCGGCATCCTTCTACGTATAGCCTACTTACTGTGGCTTTTCATAGGACGACGTACTATCGACGTCGATTTGGCACCAGCCTGTGGCAATTTCTCAGCCGGAATCATTCCTTATACGGTTCCGATGAAACCTATAGTAAAGATGCCCCAGAACCCTATTCTCATCATCAGACATTCTTGTCATGTCAAGAATGAGGTTTCGTCGGCGTAGAGCAATGCGATGTTTCCTGTCTCAGGCAGTCGTTGCTTTCTTCTTTCCCAGTTGCGCCAGGTCCCAGCTCATCCGAAATCTCAGAAAACTCTCAGCAGCAACATGGAACATGCTCCCAACGAGATAGAGTCTTTAGCAGTGGGTTCTAGGCATAGCCCTAAACCCCTAAACTCTACTCTAATCCCCTAAACTCGAAACCCTAAACCTCCTTCCCTGAGTTTCGCACTCAGCTTCCGTGCCCCAAAGCCCAAAACCTTCAACCCTAACAGGTCATCGAGGAGGCTTTGAAATCTACCTTCCAGGCCATGCCGAAGCGGCCTGCTCGAGTTAGGGGGGAGGGGGGTCCTTTAAGAGTTATATAACTTTAGGGTTGAAAAGGATATTCAATGGTCGTTGATGGTGTATGCTTTGCTGCCTCGGTCCTGTGTTATGTTGTTAAGATCTGTCGCTCTAGCACTTTCGGGAGTACGTGTAGCTTAATTCCCAGATGGTCCGACTACGGTCGTTTTGCTGAAGCTTGGATTTGTATAGAACGTTTTGTAGCGATGCAGTAGCCTCGAATATTCCTCGCCACACAGCACCACAAGAGCCCCGAACCCTAAGCATGAAAATGCCTGAAGACTCAACACCAAAACCCTCAAACCTAAACCCTAAGCACTAAACCCCAAGCCCTCAAACCTGCCCCGGCAACTCCAACCCTTTAATCCCAAACGGCCCCATAAGCTGACGCAACAATAATCAGCAACTGAAGAACAACCAGACAGCCGGCAAACATCACGTACAAGGCTACATCACTAGTTCCCAAACCGCTGTCAATCCTCTCTCTGACTTCTACAACCGTTATAACTAAACCCTACTAAACCTAAACTTCTTCTGCCACCTGCTGAGCCCGACATATTCGAGGAGCCTAAGCTCTATGCCGCAAGTGTTCAAGCCCGAACTTGCCTCCTCGCACTCATAAACCTCTAAGTCCTAAGCCACTTTCGATGGACGAAATGCAAGATCTTGAGCATCAAGTGTAATAATCAAGATCGACAAGTTGCAAAGAAACTTTGGACCCTAGTCGCCATAGCCTCAAACCCGAAACCCCAAACCCGACACCCCGAACCCTAGACCCCAAACCCTAAACCCAAAACCTTAATAAGTTCCAAGGAACTCCCATGGGAATCTCGGAGACGAGACGGCCCGCTACGTCCTTCACCGGCTCTTCGTGCAGCGCCACGCAATGTACATCAAGGCCAAATTGCAAGGTGTTATTTTATAGTAAGCCACAAAAAAGATGGAAACCGGATTAAGGACAATTAGTGCTGGGATTCCCTATGCATGACTCTTAAGGATTGAGGCTATTCGGTTTCCACCCGTTGGGCTTTTACTGCAGGTTTTAGGCCGTGGGCTCGAGCAACTTATAACAATCTTATTTGCTTCTAATACTACTATGCGTGAACGCAAGTACCTAAATGGGGGATCCTTTGGACCCTTACAGGGTAGGGTAGGGTTGATTTGGAACGGGCTGCCAGGCTTATCGGCAGAAAGGGTGTAACTGCCGGCCCGCAGTCCTGGCAGCCCTAAGCGTGCAAGTGCCGAAATAGTAGGGTTTCAGGTAGCCAAGGCCATTCAGAGAATAGTACATGGGACCGAAAATGTACTAAGTGGATACTTGGACCCTTAGGGCAGGTGATGCTGTTGTCAGGGGAACTTCACCGAGTATTTCGTAGGGTTTGTGGTTACGGGTGCAGATGAGGCTTGTGGGCTTAGGGGCGGTTTTGGGTTGAGTCTTTAATTTAGGAAGGGTACACCAGGCAGGCTGGGCCGGAGGGGTCTAGGGGCCTAAGAGGCAAGGATGGAGATTGCAGTCAGTGATGTTTTACCGTTTGTCTCGGGTCGGGTTCATGGCTGAAGGTTCGGATTTGGGCTTTAAGGTGGAGGATTTGGGATACCTCAGGCTCTTTTGGGACAGGTGCTTTCAACAGCTAATGTAGGGGCCTAAAAAATTTCGATTATTATGCTGGGAGTCCTTTATTATAATAATAGTATCATGGGCCCCAAAGCCCTGTTCGAATCATTAAGGTCCCTATAATATCACATCATTCCACCCCACGCTGTCTTAGGTGGCCAACCCAAACTGAGTAGGCTCTGGAGCTTCTGCCAAACCCTAAACCCTGCAAACCCTACGGTTTAGGGTTTAGGGTTTAGGGTTTAAACCCTAAATCGTGGATCTGAAGATTGTTTGAGCACGATTCTCTTGATGAGGGAACGACCAGCAACCACCTGCGTCAGGGTTATAAGAGGGCATAAGGACCCGATTTTCAGGAAATAATACACATACTGTCACATACAACATGTAGTTATATAATTTAGTTATATAGTGTGTATATATATACATATATACAAACGTATATATATATATATACACACATACATATATATATATATTTATATTTATTTTTTCTTATTTATTCATTTATTTCTTTTTATGCATATATATATATATGTGTGTGTGGTTGTGTATGTGTGTGTGTATGCTCATATATGTTGTAGTCACGAATTCTGTATATCCTCGCGCAAACCGACACAGACCGCGAGCCTGTCAAGCCCTCTGCGCAGTCGCTGAATCCTGTGGATGTTCATTCAGATTCATTCCGTTTGTAGTTTAATCAGGCTTTAGGGGTTCAGGGCTTAGGGTTTCATTCGGTTGTTATTCTTCCTCCCCGGGTCGTACCAGAAGCTATAAGCGTCCACTGCCAGACTTCTAAGCCCAAAGCAACGAAAAGCACTGCGGCCCCGACCTGCCCTAAACCCTAAATCGTAAACTCTTCATCCTAAAGCCTAAATCGTCAACCCTAAGCCCTAAATCCTAAACCCCAAATCCTAACTTGCAGAATCAGGGGCTGGAGGCAGCCGGGATGACTTGGCAAAATCTGTCCACCACGCAGGCGTGTTTGAGCTTTAGTGAAACTTTAGTGGTTTACCTTGAGGGTCATATCTGCCCCTTCTTTGGGGTACCCTAGTTCTATCGTTACCCCAAGGGTCCAGGTGCCCAAATAGTATCTCCTTTGACCCCAAAGCACCTAACTATAGGGACTATAGTGACTACTTTAAGACCAAAGTATACTTTCTATGGGTACACGGACCCTTCAGGTTAGGACCTGTTCTGCACAAAGCTAGGTACCCTAAAAAGCGCCCAAAGAGGGTATAAGCCTCCAGCTAAGCAGGAATCCCATGCATTACGGTCTAGGGTTTAGGGTTTAGGGCTCAGGGCCCCCACTGGCAGATGAAAGTGCTACGAATGCCCAAGTCCAGCGATGCGTTTGTCAACCTTATATAAAAAGGAAGCTTGAGTTACTCAATGTCAGATAGCCTGCAGTCCTGAAGGGGTTCAGATTGCCGAAGTCCGATTGATCCAATCTTGCCAATCGGAAGCGGCGCAGCTGTCTAGCAAACTTCTGTCTCACAGCCAAGATTTGCGGTCAGCCATGCTTGAGGTTATAAACCTGAAACACAAGTGCTAAGCACCACACATAGACCAAGTGGTGCTTTCAGCCAGCATCAGAATCCGCACCCACTAGTGACTAGACCTTCAATCATTACCCCCTAAAACCCTAAACCCTAAACCCTAAAACCCTAAAGCCCTAAAACCCAAAAGCCCCTAAGCCCCTAAAGCCCTAAACCCCTAGGTACTGGAGGAGCATATCCCCGCCTTCGTTCTCTCCCTCTTCGAGGAGCGGCTGAAAGGCTGGCTACCCCTAGGCCCCCCTAAGTAGTTCCTTTTTATGGCTCATATTTAGCAAGCTATAATTAAGGTGATCCCAAAAAGGAACTATTTAGGGGCCTATGGCTACTGTAGAAGCTAGGGAGCTTCAGAGACTTGGGGGAATTCTGTGGAGTGTCGGGCTAAGGGTGCGGAGGCAGGATATACTATATAGTATACTATATTATACTATATTATGCTATATTATACTATATTATATTATAGATGTATGAGGGTGCTCGGGCCTGGGAGTCGACCCTGGGTTTGGTGCATGGGCTTCCACGGCAATGGATGATACTGGCCCGCAAGGGCGCCTTCATCTACTTTTGCCCTAGGCTGAGATCAATCAGGATAGACCGTGTTTCGACAAGTTCAATTGCGACTCAGGAGGGATGAGGGGTCTTGCTAAAGTCCCTATATAGCTTTTGGCTGAAAGGGGGGTCTGGATTCCTTCACCACCTGTGATTGGGGACATAGAAGATCCCGAGACTTTCGATGTGGATCCGAAGCTCTGTCATCAGGGGAGTCTGTCTTGAAGGCTGTTCACGTAAAGAACTCGCGCTGGGAAGCCTGCTCGGTACATCCCGAGCTGAGGCCCCGAACCCAGTATACCTGTAGCCTCCATTGTAGTTCCTTTTTTGGGGTTAAGCCAACATTCTATTTAGGATCCTATTCGGGAACCCCAAAAAGGAACTACAATGGAGACTATAGGCAGCCCATAAACAAGACATGGTGAGCCGAAGAGCCTTTCCGGGGCTCCTGTTCCTGTCCTCAATCGTGTTGGCCCTCTTGTTGCTGTGATAGGACCTGCAGGCGAAATGTGTATTAATTGTTTCTGATAGCGGTACAAGGACAAAGCCCGTGACCCTTCTTTGCAAGGACTTGTGTAAGGAGATCACAATAAGGCATCGGGCGCTAAGACTAAATGCTCGACCCCAAACGCTAAATCCCAATAGCCCAGCCTACGCTTACGCCTAAGCCTAAACCCTAAACCTGAAACCTGTTTAAACAAGCCCCCAAAGGAACCCCTTAAAAGAGGTGAAACCGATGAGCACCCTGTGTCTAACCGGGCATGACGCATGCAGGGGTGGGCCTTGGTCTGCATGAGCTCAGCATCCTTGCGGCAACCTTGGAACACCTCATCCATGACGAGGTGGGTGTGGGGTTTAGGGGTTTGGGGCTTAGGGTTTAGGGTTTAGGGTGAAGGGAGCTAATCCCCTTTGTTTAAAGGGTTTATAACGTTTTTTGTTGTTGAAACGCACAACTTCTGTTCAGAATTGAGGATTTGGGGATTAGTTGTGTAGGTGTTAGGGTGCGTTGGTTCAGGATTTCGCGTTTTAGGATTCGGCTTTGGATTCTGAGTAGCAGAACTCCTTCTGCACCAAAATCCATGGTCCAATGATTTCATGCCTCCATATTGCACATTCTTAATAACATGCCTAGATTCCCCAGTAGTACACTTTTTGCCCTTTTTATTTTTGGGTCCGCCGTGCTAAGGGGCTACTGGGGAACCTTGACGCCTTATTGCAACGCTTGACTTTCGGGTCGCCGGGTCTGGGGTGATCCTGAAGTCATAGCAAGGCTTTGAGCGAACCCCCTTTTTTTACAGGGATCTGAAGACTCCTTGATAATCTCAACTTCTGGTCCCTGTCCAAATGTCCTGCAATATACACCACGGAATAATATGTCCTAAGCACAAATCCTAAACTCTATCGTTTAGATGCATCATTCTCTCTCAGCGCTGATCCCGAACTAGGCTAGATTTGCGGCATGTCTTAAACCCTAAACCCCAAACGATACAGGAGACCCCGGGCTGCATAGTAGAATGGCTGGTGGAGGCGGATTTTCATGGCTTTAGCGTTGGATTCAGGCTTCTGGGGTTCTTTATGTAGTGTTTTGGGGTTTAGGGCCTAGCTCAAGTGTAACTTTTGTTATTCGTACCATTATTGCTATCGCTGTTTTGTTTGGAAACACCACCACTACTACTACTACTACTACTACTGCTACTACTACTCCTACTGCTACTACTGCTACTACTACTACTACTACTACTACTCCTGCTGCTGCTGCTGCTGCTCCTACTACTACTACTACTACTACTACTACTAGCAGTAGTAGTAGCCATTCGGGGGCGTGGTGTGGTTGCCAATGCACCTGCAGGCAGTGTCGCGACTCTCCGTGGTCTACCAGGAGCCGTAGGGCTTGGGGTTTAGAGCCTTCCGGCTTTCCTAGGTTTTCAGGCGGATTTCGTATCCCTAACCCTAAGGCCCAAAACAGCCCAACAGCCTTTCATAGTAGGGTCTTTGGGCCCAAAAGCCTTGAAAGATGAGTCCTTAGAGCCTTAGGGTAAGCATGTCGACGCCGGCTTGGAATCTGAGTTCACGGGAGCTTCGATTTCGAGGAACAGCTGCGTGCAGGATCCGTCAGCTGAAGCCGTAACATAGGAGCCTAAATAATTACCAGTACTGTTTTGGTGGTTCCTTATCATCATGAGAGTATAAGAAAGCCCAAAACCCTATTCTAATTATTAAGGCCCTGACATTGAATCCCCGACTCGTCACTTCACGTCTATGCATATGTATCGGTAGATTTAGATCGACACCCTAAATCCTGCACCTTGCAAGAACTTATGCAAACCTTCAGAGCCTGAGAAAGTATTGCTGACGGGCAAAAGCCTGCTTTGCAGCACCCCATAAATCCTAGGGTTTGGTCTATCCGACGTGGGGTTCTAAGATTGACATCCCGTATCGGCGTTTACGCCACAAACATAGCCATCCTTCTGCTTATGTGGTTTCAGGACTTTATGTGAAAGACTTTTCCGGGCTGCTGAAACAGCTTGGCCCCAAACCCTAAACCCTAAAACCTAGTAACCATAAAGCCATAAACCCTAAACCCGAACACCTTACACCAACACTGGGAGGCGCACAACTACACAGAAGAGTCCCGGGTGGACGAGTTCGAACTCCAGAATCTCATCGACACGCACCCTCGCTGAGTCGAAACTACCAGGGTTTCGGGGTTAGGGTCTATAGGGTTCAAGGTAGAGTTTCGGGTTTAGGGTCTCTATGGCTTAATTAGGGTCTATAGGGTTCAATTAGGGTTTCGGGTTTAGGGTCTATAGGGTTTAATTAGGATGTAGGGTTCAATTAGGGTTTAGGGTCTATAGGCTTTATTTAGGGTTTAGGGTCTATGGTTTAGGGTTTAGGTTTTAGCATGGGTGCCAAACCTACCCCGAGGGTTCAGGGGACGCAAGAATGATGGGTACTTGGACTTAGGGTAGGAGTCGTAGTTTGGGTTAGTGAATCAAGTTTGAGGCTGTGATGATTTGTCAGGCACTCCGATCCTCAGGGAAACGAAAACGGTACTCTCGTTTGCTTCGGAGTCATACCGATGATGGTTCCTTTAAAGTATCTCTTGTCAGAATTCTGATACGGATCCTCCGAGCCTCAAGCGAAGCCTGACTGCGGAACATCCACCCGATAAGCCTTAAACCTGAACCCGCGGACCATAGACCGGTGATCTTACGCCTCAGCTTCACCAAAGGTTTGATTTAACTTCCCTCTTCCCCAAACCCGTTCAGTGACCTTTCAGGGTCCAGGGTGCAGTGCTTCCTTTTCTTATGACGTCCCGGACCCTAGATCCTGAACGGCAGCACTTTGCAAGACAGCCCAACCCTAGACCCTGAACCCGAAACCCTAAACCGAAGGTACATGTCCATCTTCCTCTTGGGCACGCAGGACATCAGCGCGAGCTCTGTAGCCGCCGAGTGCCAGACAGTTCTCGAGTCTTTCCCAGGCCTGGAGGGAAAAAGGGCTTCGGGCCTGGAGGCCGCCTTATCTTGGGACTGTCCAGGCTTAAAGCCCTACATCCCAAGTGTGCATAGGTCTATATCTAATGACGGCTTTGTAGGCGGATGGTTTGGTGGCGCTGGTTAAAGCAAGAAGGGGCTAAAGACAGATTTGAAGTTGTAAGGGCGGCAAGGCTGTTCGGGTTACTGTACGGACAGATTGCATTGGACGCGTCTTGACAGGCAGAGGGCATGCACACCCTGCGCTCCGTGCCTATGGTGGGCAGTAGGGATCCTAAACCCTACACTGAGCCACAGAACAGTAGGAACATGGGTTTTCGATGATTAGTGCTGGATCCCCCATACGTTACTTAAGGGCATGAGGATAATGGACTGGATAATGGTTTCGGCATTCCTTGCTGTCTGCATGTTGCTTTGTCTTGAGTTATTCGGATTGAAGCTATACTATACAGGCTATCATCATGAAGGCCAGTTTAAGGTCGAGGTTAAAAGCTCAGGGTTGAGGGCTTACGGTTGTCATCGTGACGGCCTGTTTTCCACGGGTCTGGCACGAATAAGGCTGAGTGAACTTGTCGGAGTGGGGGGGACAATTTGATTCTTGTAGCTTCTGGGCAAGATACAATAAGTTACTATACTATACTATACTATACTATACTATACTATAATATACTTGGAGGTGTTGTCCGGAGAACATCAAGCGGCCCACGTGGCTAAGAACCCCAAAGGCACAGCCCTAAACCCTGGCCCCTAAGCCCTAAACCCTAAGCCCTGAGCCCTAAACCCTAAACCCTAGCCCCTAAGCCGTTTGAGTGCCACGACCGTACAGGGTTTGTCGATGGGCGAAAGGGTCGAAAGGGCCCAGATGCCTACCCAACAGGGTTGGAGACACGCGTCATGCAGTCACCAAAAGGCCTTTAAAAAACACAAAGCCAGCCAACTCGGGAATCCCGAGCCAGGATGGAAGGACACTCAGAAGTTCACGGTTCAGGTTCGCACAGGCGCCTGAAGCAGTGCATATCAAAAACCACAGTGCAGGGTTTAGGGGCTTTGGGGTTTAGGGTGTAGGGTTTAGGGTGTAGGGTTTAGGGTTTAGGATTTAGGGCATGTGAAGACCACAGTGTGTGCTTGCAAAGAAGGTTTCCAAACTGCGCATCGGCCGATCGGCTGGTCGGGTGGTCGGGTGGTCGGGTTTAGGGTTTAGAAGTTTAGGGGTTTAGAAGTTTAGAAATGAGTGTTTCAGGTTCAGGGTTACGAGATACAAATAAATGGGCCTACTCGTAATCTGTCCAGCGAGATTGGTGTTCCATGCTGCATCAGACTCCTTTAGGCTCATGAGCACAGAACTGTTGTGTATATCCCTCAGGCTCAACACAGCCCGAAAGCCTTTCATAGTAGGGTCTTTGGGCCCAAAAGCCTTAAAATATGAGTCCTTAGAGCCTTAGGGTATGAGTCTCCAGCCCATCGAGGCCTGAGGTGCCTAATCTTTTCCAGAGGCACGACAGTAGCCTTGCAACCATCGAGGGAGTCCTTGCTGTACCTCAGGACTGCAGGACTGTCAGGCATTCCATGAACGTTTAACTTACTGCTACGAGTTTCGGGTTGATGCCGGAGCATCGATTGATGAGTTTCTTGAAGGCTAAGACTTGGCCAGCTCTGATTCCCATCTCATTAGGGTTTAGACTTTAGGGTTTAACCCTAAACCCCAAACCCCAAACCCAACCCCAAACCCTAAACCCACATACCCTGACCTGATAACAACCTTAAGCCGGGAGTTACTGGCTGCCTTGAGCTCGACCCAAGACCCGTGCAGCTGGCCCCCCCCTCCTCCCGCCGAGCATGTCAGAATCCTACATTGACAGGGGTTTAGGGTTTAGGGGTTAAGGGGGTTTAGGCTTTAGGGCTTGGGGTTTCGGGTTTAGGGTTTGGGGGTAATGATTGACAAATATTTGCAAGGTCGGTCCTACTTAGTATGAGCATCTACGAGCCCGAAGTACAGCATCTATAAACCTTAGGCCCTACATTACACCCGAAACCCTACACACCTGCCGGAGTTTAGGGGTCTGGATACCGCCACCCCTAAACCCCAAAGCAGCGGAGGTCTCACCAGCAGCCGCAACGATGCGGATTTCGTTCAGGGTAACTTCAGCTTCCGTGCTGCGACCCAGATCGTGGAGGAGACCGTCGATCTGTGAGGGACGTAGAGTTTGTGACAATTTCGGGTTTAGGGTTTCGGCTCAGGGATTACTGTTGCGGATCTTGGACAGTGTGCTGGTTGGCAACGATAGCCTCCCGGGTGTGATCCTTAGCTTTGGCTTATCTCGGCTGGCACGGCTTAGGGTAAGTCTTAATGCTTTCGGGGTTTAGGCCCTATAGCCCTAAACCCTGCATTCTTGATGCCCCCCTAAACCCTAAACCCGACTAAACCCTAAACCCCTCTCAGTTGAGGTGTTCGCTACGGTCACTGCTTCTGGGGTTCCGAGGGTCTCTTGGCAGTCGACAGGTGTGAGTCTCTCGATTTTCAAGCACCGATGCAGCGTGGAATGCGACAGCCTTAAATCAAAGCCGAAACGCTGAACCTTAAACTCTACAAAAACTCTAAACCCTACACTCCCATAAAAGCCTCACAAGACCTCATAAGACCTTGTAAACACTCTCATAACACCGAGAAGGCGCTGCAAAATTCAGATGCGTGGCAAGGCCAAGAGTCAAACTGTGGCTCAGGAGATCGGAGAACGCTATGGGCGTTGGCAGGCACGACAACTTCTTAGGTGTTCTGGTTCGGGTTAGTGCTCAGGATCTCTACGTAGCTAGTTTCTGAGGATTCGTTTGAATTTCTCTTCGAGACGGTCTACCTTTTTATAGACTCTAAATGCGACTCAAGCCTAGCCTGCTTCTGTTGGCCGAAGCATAACAGCAGTAGGAAGCATTCCTGTTTTCTTTGCGTATGTTGTTCAACGCAATTGCTGTGCTACTAAACATATTGTCCTCAAGAGACTGGGGCCAGTTTTGGGAGTTTCCCCCAAGATGGACCCGAAAGTGTAGGTAGGCTACGTGTGGCAAGGACCCTCAGAAACGGGAACCCCCCCGCAATTGCAATAACTCGCACTCAAGACTCAAGAAAAGCCCTGTCAATCTATCCGTTAACAGCTTACCCTATAATATAAAGACCGACAAATAGCACTCAGGAACAGCTAGCCCGGTCCAAGCACCTAAAGGAACATTCTCCCCAAACCCCTAACCTACTATCCGAGTTACTGTCCCAACCCAGACGCAAGCCCTGCCCCCCAAATCCTACATCCTAAAACCTGAACCCCCAAACCCCCAAATCCTAAACTCTAAACCACCTTTTTGCTTTGGAGGATGCCGAGTGCCGGGACCTCAAAAGCCTTTTGCGTCTCGGTGGAAGGGCAGCGAGAAACGGGTTTTGGGGTTTGGGGCTTTGGGGCTCTACCTTCATCCTTTAGGGTTCCTTATAATGACTTCTTTAAATAAGTCCTTAGACAGGTAGGTTCTTTGGGGTCCGGGTAGGGTTTGAGGGCTTTTGTTGTTTTTGTTGCTTGCGCCTCAGGTCTTAGGGGTTTTAGTCGTCGGTTTTTGGTTTTGAAATGTTCGGCTTTTTGTTTCGGCTTCTTGGGCGGCCAAAGCCTCATCGGTGCGCAGATTCGGTGCAGAGAGTGTCGCTGCGTAGACTTAGCCCTCTCTGCGGCTGAAGTTTCAGGGCTTCTTTTCAGGCTTCGGGGAGCCGCTAAACCCAAGACATGCAACCCATAAATGCAAAAGCACTATAAAGCAAGCCCCAACCCCTACAACATACATCCAAAACCGCCACAAACCTAGGTATTGAGGCTTCAGTTATCCGACCTATACCCCCCCGAAATCCGAAGCCATAGAATCCTGAAGACTTCCAGATTCTTCCTTCGGATTGCTGTAACATGCTAAAATATACCCCAAAGAGCTGTTCCACTAAACTATACCCCGAAAACCCCGAGACTCTAAACCCCTAAACTTCCCTAAACCCAGGACCCCAGAACCCTAAACCACTTCGCCCTGACCCAAAAACCGTAAATCCTAACAATCCTAAGCCCTAGCCTAAACCCTAAATCCTAAACCCCGAGGATGAAGATTGAGCACGCGGACACCGGCCGTGTGCTGCTCAAGGATTTCTATGGCTCCGCCTTGGACGGGAATTGGCAGTGGCTCGGCAGGGCTTTGGGTTGAGGGTTTGAGGGTTCAGGGGTTTAGGGGTTTAGGGTTTAATTATAGGGATCATAGCAAGTGCGAACGGACATCGATGTCTCAATCAATTAATTCGTTGGTGTCACGATAAGAGCTATGAGAGTGAACCATGATCAAGGTACCAGAGGCCTGCATAGCAGACTGTGCGTTACCGCCAATCCATTTACACCCCTGCCTTGCAGAGTGTATATGCTTTCAAGCGCCCCGCCTCACACACAACTTTGTGGCTCAAGAAAATGCCATAAGTTTAAAAGCTTACGACTCAGTTGTAGGCGTCTGATCCAAGAGACCGAGCCATTCCCGCTGCACAGATCTACGACTGAGCGCTATCCGTGAAAAGAGAGTTCCAGTGAGAGTGCCTGCAAGGGGGTAGGTGGGGAGTGCAGTGATCAACTACTACCTCAACACTTGGCAGCCACAAATCGTATCTATCAGCTCGGTGAGGTGAGCAACCAAGACAATATCGACAACAAACCCTCACGCAGGTGATCAACCCTTTGGGTACATGGACCCATAGGGTAGCGGTCACGGCTAGTCTGCGTCTTGTAGGTTTGGAAATTAGGGTTGGGGGTTTCTTGACTAGGCTTGTTTGTGCCCTTCAAGGCTCGGTAGGGGTTCTACGGCTACTCTGTCAACACATAGGGTTCGAGGGTTTCCCTCAATGCCCAAGCACCCCCAAACCCTAAGCCCCAAAAGCCCAGTGATTCTCCCCCTCGGAACCCTAAACCCTAAACCCTGAAACTGCATAATCCCCCAAAGCCGAAAAGCCCCTACCATAAATCCTGATACCCTAAACCCCCGAAGCCCAAAACCCCCAAAGCCCTAAACCCTGAAACCCAAGTGCCCCCAAAAAACCAAAGCCCCCCAAAGCCCAAAGGTTCTCCGAAAGCGTGGACTATCTTCGCGAGCTCGGTGCTCTGGATGAGTCGGACCCGGCCAACAAGGCGCTGGCGCTGTAAGGGCCACGTTTTAGGGGTTTAGGGTTCAGGGATTAGGGTGGGGTGTGGAGATTTAAGGTTTACTTCAAGCCAAAATAATCCACCCTTCAATGGTAGGTTTTATGTTGCAGGTTTTGACTAGCTCTTTTTTGTAATTAGGGTTTTCATGTAGACCCGAGTAGAGAAATTCGAACGAACACCGATAAGAGTAGGATATGGTAGTTCAAGGTAGAGCGTAGTCTTATCGTTTTCGCATGTCGGAGTCTCAGCCCTTACACCTTCCAGGTGTTGGGGGTGTGGGTCAGAGGGTTTCAGGATTCAGGGATTTTGCGGCTCTGGACCCTAAACCCTTGAGCCCTCAAGCCGTAAACCCTACAGTAATCCCTTAAGCCGAGTCCCAAAAGCCTTAAAGCCCGAAATCCAAAGCCCTCAACCCTAAGCCCTTGATACTTGACGGCTTTTGTGGCTTTTAAGCTTTGTTGCCAGGCCGTGCTGATTGCCAACTACGTGCCCTTCAGCCTGCATCTCAAGGGTTAGGCTTGTAGTAACTCGCAATGTTTTGGGAGACTCAGGGTTTAGGGCTTAGAAGGGTTTAGGGGTTCAGGGCCTCAGGGTCTCTAAATCTCACACCTTACAAGTAGCATTTTGCAGGCTTCAAGGTTGTGGGATGTTGTTGGGAGGCTCGCAACATTCATGGCTCCGTGTGTGAACCTAGGAGTCCTTTTGGAATTCGCCTTAGAGCTGAAGGTGTTTGGTTGCAAAACCCTAAACCCTGGGATTCACGATTCCGGTTTTTTGGGTTTTTTACGGGTTTGGGAGTTGGGGACATAAATCCTTGGGGATTTTAGGGTTTAGGGCTGTCGACGATCATGATCGGCCTTCGGGGTCACTCGTATGGGTCTCATGAGCCAGCACATCCCACAGAGCTTCAAGGAAGGACAAAATATTAGACCTGCAGTACACAGTCGAAACAGAATCAAACGCATGATCCCCCCCAATAAGCACTTACGGCTTCACAGGTATGGATGTCAGTGCATTCATTGGGGGGCTTTGAGGTGTAATGACCATGGTGCAGCCTAACTGGGTTCCCCACTAGTATCGATTCGCCTTTTGTAGTAGTGGTCTCCTCACTAGAACCGATTATTAGGAAGTAGGGTGCCTGCACGAATAAGGGGCTACTGGGGACCCTAGTAAGCAGCTCCCCATGATTATCTGGGGCATCTCAACCCTAAACCCTACGAACCCTAAACCCTAAACCCTACAAACCCTACAAACCCTAAACCCTAAACCCTATACCCTATAAACCCTAAACCTTCAACTGCCAGGAACTCACACTCGAACTGCGTCGCCTCCTCTAGCATCTACTCGGTGTGCTGCGTGAACGAGTGTGAGGCGAGAGACCGGGACAAGGGATCAGTTTTGGTTTTGGGGGTCCGGAAAACCCTAAACCCTAAACTAGGCCTATACGCCCTCTACCCTAAGGCCCTAAGCCGTTGAGGGTTTCGGTTGGGCCTTGGAGTTGGCGGGACTTGGGGGTTCCATGGTATCTGGGCTGTAGAGCATTTCGGGCTTGCAGGTACTTCAGGGTTCAGGGGTTCAGGGGCTCAGGTTTTGGGGTTTAGGGTGCTCCTAAGGTCCGTATGAAGTTCAGTTATGCCCTCGACCCCAACAGATAGATAGATCGATGGATGGTTATAACATCCTGAAAACCGAAGCCTTAAAGCTTATACACTTCTACCTTGAAACCCCAAATATCCTGGGCCCTCCACCATCCCCCTACTTCAAGGCCCAGGGGACTTCGTAAGTAAGGCTCTATTTGACATTTCAAGTTCCCTAAGTAAGCTTCTCTTCATCATAGCCTTACCGTAACTTATAGCCTTACCTACTAAGTTCCATGCGCCTTTACGTAAACCCTAAACCCATAATCCCAAAACCCTAAACCCTAAACCCTAAACCCAAACAACCCACAACCCAACACCCTAAACCCTAATCCCTAAACCCAAAACCCAAAACCCTAAACCCTAAACCCTAAATTTAAACCCTAAACCCTAAACCCTAAACACGTAAACCTTTAGGCGCTCCTGGGCCATCTGGAGCGCCAGGCGGAGCGACGAAACCTTGCGGTTACTTGAGCGTTTAGGGTTGAGAGATTTAGGGTTGAGGGATTTAGGGCTTTAGGGTTTGGGGTTGAGGGGTTTAGGGTTTAGGGGTTTAGGGTTCAGGGTTTAGGGGTTTTAGGGTTTAGGGGTTTTAGGGTTTAGGGTTGAGGGATTCAGGGCTTTAGGGGTTGGGGTTTGGGGTTTGGGGTTTAGGGGTTTTAGGGTTTAGGGTTGAGGGTTTAGGGGTTTAGGGTTTAGGGGTTTAGGGTTTAGGGTTTGGGGGTTTAGCATTTAGGGTTGAGGGGTTTAGGGTTTGGGGTTTTAGGGGTTTGGGGTTTAGGGTTTAGGGGTTCCGGGCTTAGGGCTTAGGATTTAGGGTTTAGGGTTGAGAGCTCAGGGTTTGGGGTTCAGGGGGTTAGGGCTTATGATTTAGGGTTGAGGGTTCAGGGTGTGGGGTTCAGGGCTTAGGGCCTAGGATTTAGGGTTGAGAGTTCAGGGTTTGGGGTTCAGGGCTTTTAGGGCCTAGGATTTAGGGTTGAGAGTTCAGGCTTTAGGGTTCAGGGTTTAGGCTTGAGCTGTTTGGCTTGTTGTCTGGATGACAACATTATTGCCTTATAGTCCCAACTGAAGTTTCACAAGAAGATTCCTTCATTACTCCCTAAAAATTAAATTATGAATGCTGCTGAGTTGATCAATGCTGATATGTAATATATATATATATATGTATCCTGCATTGCCCATAATACAAAGGAATATACCATGCTTCCCATAGGTTAGGGTCCTTAAGGTAATGCAGGATTTACTATCATCAGCAGTAGTAAAGATCCTCCCGACTTGGGGATGCTCGAGTCGGGATTTCAGGGTTTCCGGGCTTTACCGTACAGGAATTCGGATTCGGGGTTCCGGGTATTTCGGGTCGGCGAGCCGAGATGATTAGAGGGTTTGGGGGATTTCAGTCTCTTAGTCAGAGCTGTTTCATGTGCTAAGTTTGATGCCTGCAACCTTTGTTCCCCATAGTAGTCGATCCTCATCCCTACCTGGACCCCAAAAGTAGGTAGAATAATGGCCCAACACCTACAAAGGGCTATTATTCTACATACTTTTGAGGTCCAGGGAAGCCCTAAACCCTGAAACGCTTGGCCCTAAACGGTCGCTGCGCTCTTCCTCAGCCATCGTTTGGGAGGTCATGGAGCCCTTCAGCTCAGACCCCCCAAGCCCAAGAATCCCTGGAACTTCGACCCCTAATGGCCCAAGGCAGCCACAAAGCCTTGCATGGTGTGATTAGTCTTTAAGCCTGAAGCCTTACATGCGTCCTTGGAACCGCGGGGTAACAGATTTTAAAGTCCAGAGCCTCAAGCCCTAACCGAGGCTTCAAGTGTAAGACCAATAACTGCAAATAAGTTCATACCAAGTGTCAATCCCCTGCCATCTTTTACCTGGGGCCTGCCCTGAAAGGTGGCCGCCCCGGATGCCGATCCGGATCAACTGGTGAAGTTGGTGGAGCAGTTGCCCGGATTTGGCCCTCTAAGGTTTAGGGCACGTCGTTCAGTGGAAGCTGGATGTGCTCATGGCCTTTTTCTGAAGGGTCCATGTACCCAAACAGTATAAAAAGCTATGCCTGCGCCAAATATATAATATAGGCTATTTTTAATGACTTGCGGACCCTTCGAAGAAGATGGAAGTAACCCAAAGCCCTAAACCCTAAGCCCTGAATTCCTCAACCCCGGGTTGTGCAGGCTTCAGAAGGCTAGTTCTCCAATTTAGTGTCCTTCTTTTAGGGTCCTTTTTTCGAAGGGTGCCGTACTAGATTGGGGACTAATTTACAGAACTACCCATGTAACATTTTTTTGGGATTACCGGGTTGTGCAGGCTTCAGAAGTTTCGGAGCTTGGGCTCTTGCCTTGGTTCTGTCGATCGAATCGAGGCTCCAGCACGTGATATACCCTAAGGCTCCATGTAGTTCCTTTAAGGGTTCCTTTAAAGGTACCATAAGGGGACTATAAGGGTCCTAGAGGGTTTAGGGTTTCAGGCTTTATGTATCCATATAGTATGTGCTTAGGCATTGACGGGGTTTTTTAGGGTTCCTTGCTATAGTACTACTATACTACACAGGAGCCCAAAGCCCTGATCTAGTGATTAGGCAGTGATTAGGCGCCTACAGTTGATGATATAAACCCTGCAATATTCATAATAAGGAATATACCATAATTCCCACAGTCCTGGGTCCTTATAAGGTAAGGCAGGATTTATATCATCAACAGTACAGTATGACTTCGTGTGTCGGGGGATTAGCCGGTCGGAGACGAGGAATCAGAGCTCACGGCGTTATCGGTGGACCCTGCGACATACGGTTTACATCACGCAGAACGGGTTCTTGAATCTGTGTGACGAGTTGACCTAAGGCATTATAGGTAAAAGCGAAATAGTTGAGTAAATTGAAGAAGCAAAAACTCTCTCTCTCTCTCTACACACACACATACATATATATATATATACACATACAGTATACACCTGTATTTTCACACAGGAACCAGATGGGCTTGATTTCTTAATTATACATGCCCCTGAATATGAAGACTCACGCGTATGCATCTGCAGGCAGCATTTCAGCTTAAGCGAGAACGCGGACAGCCTCAGACACGCTTCAGATGTAAAGAGCCCTTCACAAGGCACCCTCCAAGACGAAATCTTGTTTTTAATCATACTAGCCCTAAGCCAGACCTTTGAAGCTTACCCCTTAACCACAACCTAAACCCTAAACCCCTAACCCTGAACCTGTGTAGCACAGGCAATTCAGGGCTAGTACGTCGCAAGACATTCAGTTGGAGGCAGAGATGTTTAGGGCTCAGGGCTGGGGTTCGCATCTTCAGAGCCAGGTTTTGGAGGTGTTTCTTATATCTAACCCGAACCCCCAAGGTACCTACTATATAGGGTACTAGAGCCCCTAGGGCCCTTTCTGGTTGGTACCTGGAGGGTTAGGGTAAAGCTCGCCTTGTGCTAGGATCTCTGGCCTAGGGCTCAAATCCATACAGGGATGCCTGGCC
>CAJNJA010060808.1:2198-53221 GCA_905231915.1 Symbiodinium necroappetens
ACACATACACACACATGCATGCATGCGCATGTACAGACACACCGACGTACACGCATGCATGCATGTATACTGACATACATACATTCATTCCTGGATAAAACAAAAAGTTCCAAAACTAGCCAGATTGAAGAAGAAGCTCATTTGCAATTAGGTGCAGCGGTGCAGCTGCACCGAATTTGGGGGTCTATGGTTTGGGCTTTGGGGGCTTTGGGTTACATCTCCCGTAACCTTTGCACTGACAGCACAACCCCCACTGCCAAAATTGCAGGCCTACGCCCGACCCTTAAACCCAGAACCCTGAATCCCAATACGCCCTAAACTCTAAACCTAAGTCCTGCCCACTTCCCGAAACAGACCGCCGGCGCTCGGAGCTGTCTCGAAGGCATCGCGACTCCGCAGCAGAACACGCCGGGGTAGGGACCTTTAGTGGATCCTTGAACCCGAAAGGTACTGTAGAGGTTGATGTGGGGGGGGGGGGGGGGGGCAGGCCTTTAAAACTCACTGGTGCTACGATGCATTGCAGGAAGATCGGAAATGGCTTCGAGATTCCGCTGCAATGAAAAGCTTTTTGTCGACAACGTCTGTGGGGCTATGACTTTGCCATAGCCTGAAAGGCAAGGGCAAGCAGAAGACATGGCAAGAGTACAACATGTAGAATGGCCACATTTTTTTATTTTGAAACAAGAGGTGGGGGCCCAGAGTGGAATTATCGGAGGCGTTCGGAGACAAAGCCGGGGCCAGGGCCAAGAGATTTGTACAGCAAAGTCCATGACATATGGGGCCCTGCTTGGCTCCGTTACAGACTTGGGGGCTTCGTGGGGGCCTGAATGCTTGGGAGGCTTATCCATGAGCGGAGTAAACGCAGAACCCAAGCAAGTGATCGCTTTTTTTGTGCTATTGCGACCGCCTATGTTTCTGGGAGTGACACACTTTCGGAATCATTTACGGTTGAGGGCATCTGACATTGGTACAGCGGATGTTGGTTGATATCTGACATGATTGCATGGCCAGGGCCGGCGCTGCTCGGGTACGAGAAATGTTGCTGATGTGCTGATGAAAGGCTTCAAACTTTCGAGAACGGGCACTGAGTCCCGCCCACCAGGCCTTTCACTTTTACGACCCTTTAGATGAGGGTGACTGTCGTCATAAAGATGTCTCACAAGGCCTTAAAACGTCACTGTTCTGCGTCGTTGCGAGATTTTGCGGTTCTTTGGTGCTGGAGTCCTCGACAGAAATCTGCAGTACAGCTGAACGTGGAGGATTATTATTTTTACTCCAAGCAGATTGAGAAGCTGAGAAACCCTGACCCCTGACCGTCTGTTGAAGTCCGGACAAGCTCAGAACCCGCAATGCTAGCTCAGGTCTCCTCTGACCGGTTCAACAACCTGATCATGTTTCTGATCATGGTGCCTTGCTCTACTTGTGAATGGCGGGTTCTCCGCCCATGGACCTGGTTCTTGTTGCTGTTCTATTCGGGGCTGGGGATGTAGGACTCCGGATTGTTGCTGCCCTGCAGGGATGGTTTTGCTGAATCAGTCTCACAAGCTTGAAGATCACACTTATGAAGAACACGGACTGATCAAGGTACTATATACACTACAGGTCACTGTAGGAGTGTCAACACTTGCGGTAATCGTTGCTTGTAGAATCCCTGCCTGTCCTTGTCCAAAATGTTCTGGTTTCCTTCAGACCCTCTTCCTTTGCTTGTCAAAGAACACCAACTGCAACTGAACGGACCCGTCACTCTCCTCATCCTGTCAGACAAACATTCAACTGAGCTCATCACGAGTTGACTGAGGTCTTGCGCAGTTCATAGGCTCGTGGGGCATTGAGGTTCTGCCTCCAGACGAATACGAGACAAGCAAACAGGTTATAATATTATGCATAGCCGCATTCCACTCCACGCACGCCGACCCTGAACGCTGACTTAAAACCCAAGCGGCCCCAACCAAAATTCAGAAGCCGTTTAACGCCGTGACAACACAACTGTCCGACCGAAGCTTGACCCGAAACACTTGCCAGAACAAGCCCGAGAGCGCCCAGTGGACAAGTGAGGCCAATGTCATACTTATGGGCATCGAGGCCGGCAGAGAGTGCATTGCCGCAGCAGTGCTGGATGGTGTAATCTGACACACTCGGGCTGTCAGCAGACACCCTTCTGGGTGTCGGCCTATTCCGGGCGAAGCATGTGGGATTGGAGTTCAGTGATTCAGGGTTAGGAGGGTTAGGACCCCCCCAGTGTCTCGAGCCAGGCCCGGGCACCGCCCTTTGCCGGGGAATAGAGCGTCCAACGGGAGCTCCGTGAGGATCCGAGTCAAGAACCCCCATCAAGCGCGGACCGTGAACTCCATGGATGCACAGAGCGAAAAACAGAGAGATCACCTGGGCAGGTGGATGTCTCGTCTACATTGGGCCAGGCTCCCACAGGGATCCAGAAGTTTTATGCGTTGTCATCTTCAGCGTTTTGTTTGTTTTCTGCGCTCTTTCGTGAATTCTCTGGATAGTCCCGGAGGTTTGTCTCTACAAGGTTGCACGCAGGTGCCGTATTCAGGCGTTGCACGCAGGTGCCGTATTCAGGCCGCGATGTCATAGCCACTAAATACTAGCCGTGGCAGAAACAAGGCAGAGCGAAGGTAGACATCAGGCAGGGTCCTTGAGGTAGCCGTGGGTTGTGAGATGAAAACTTTGCACACGTCCTGAAGCGGAAGACTTAAGACTCCGCCAGGGCGACATCCCGGGATGGTTCAACACGGTGAACCTGATCATGGTCAGTGGCTTTGTGGTCGAAACGATCTTAAAGCTCCTTGGCGGCTTCGTGCTATCGAGTCCACAGCTGCGGAAGCCCTAGTGCCAAGCGGCCAAGCTTTATGATGGTGCTTTTCGTGGTTACTGGTCTTCCGGGCATCCGGGCCTGGAGAGCATCGTAGCATCGCTGCAGCAATGGCGGCGGGGAGCAAACCACAAGAGCCGGGCAGACCCCGGCGCAGCCAAGAGAAGGGACAGATGACGGCTCAGCCAGCCTGAGACGAGAGTGTGAAAGCAGAGACACCCCCATCAGACAGAAACACAGCTAGGTTGGACTTACTAGCCAGCAACTCACAGCGTAGCTTTGTCCTGTAGTCTGTAGTGGATTATGTTGTACATTTTGTTGTGGACATTGCAGTCTATTGATGTAGTATATAGTATTCAGATATACACAGGGTACAGAAAACTAAATCCGATACCATGCGGTTTTCCTTGGTGCGCGAATATTTCCTGTCTGTCCGGCAATATCTCATTTCCGTATGAGATCATGACAAAAGGTACTTTGCCTGCATGCATGCATGTATGTCTACAGATGTGTCTGTGTGTGTGTGCGCGCATTCACACATGGTCCTGGTGTGTTCTAGGGAGTCGTACGCTGCCCCTTGCGTCGGTTCGCACTTCCCCCTCCCGTGTGAAGAGGGCTGTGTACGTCCTTAGGCTTTGCATATTCAGGGCTTCGTATTCCTCATCCGCTGGGCTGCCGATCTGCATCGACAGGGCCTTCCCCTGAGCCCAGCCATCCGCTCTCGTTGAGGCACCTGGCCTTTGGCTGCTCTGGCTTTTGGTGTGGAGCGGAGTCCGGCTGGACCGTCTTTTGGGAGTTTCGAGTGGGGACAAGGCACTGAGGACTCACTGACGATACTGGAGGTGAGTTGAGGGTCTTCAAGAAAGATATTCCCAGATGACCCTCCGGACGCACATAGCAACCACGGCACCGCAGATTTCCAGTCTTTCTCCTCATGGGCCCAGTGCAGCAGGTTCGACAATGTACGCACCTGTTTTCTCGATCACCCAGTCAGGAACATATTTGATTTCGCCGTCGTCGTCGTGTCTGTGGTTGCCGCTCGGCTCGCTCACAAAGATGCCGGCAAACTTCAGCCGTGGGGCATGCAGGGCTCGTGTAGATCGCAAGTCTTGCTTGCTGGCGTGATATGGCATGGTTTGGAAGAACTCAACACTGTCTACGCTGCACCACCAGTGATCTCGGGTCTAGAATCTAGAAACTAGGGTATCGAATGTTTCATGACTTCTGTTCAGGTTCTTGCATCCGCCTGTTTTGGGTGCGTTCGGACAAATGGAAGCTTTCCTCGATGCTGGCAAAAGGGCCGTACTTCCGAATTTGCGACGCCGAGGTCTCTAGAGCTCGGACTCGTACTCTCGTCCTCCAGAAACCCCCATGCAAAAGCTTTTAACCCTTTCTGAGCAAAGGAGTGTGCCTTGGACCTGTGGGCACAGAGCCTGGATGCGAACTCCGGGCAAGCGCTCCTGCCAGCAGAGGATCTTCGGGGATGCAGGGACATATCAGCCCCGAAATAGGAACCCTGACGCTATCCGTGATTCCAAGGAAGGGGCACAAGGGTACGGGCACTGGTAGTGTGGGCAATTCAATGCAGCGAGTTGCAGTAGAAAGTTTAACTACAGTTGTGAATGTGAAGGCAGAAGTACTGAAGGAGAGGCAAACGTCGACAACGCAGGGTATGAACGTGCGCCCTGTATTTGTTGCGCGTAGCTTGCAAGAAAAGTCTCGTGCCAGAGCAGGCGGCAGCACTCTGTAGAGCAGCCTCTCATGAGCCCACTCTCCCGAAGCCCAGAATCTAATGCCTGAAATGCGCGGTTCAGGTGCGCATTCTGCGGACCGTGCGGCTCATACGCGCCCTTCGAGGGATGAGGATCGATTGTGTCCCTGATGTCACATATTTCGGTCTTCTCCGAGAAGCTCTGCTTCAAACTAGGATCCATCAAGGCCCGTAGAACGGAAGCAATTACGCCTAACTTGCCTCCAGACACAACGTTGATGTTTCTGACAGCGCACAGCTCTCCAGGTCCATATCTCGTTATGCTGCTATCAGTAGCGGTACTGTATGCAACTGCCTAGAAATATGTAGTATGTTCAGAAAGACATGCGCACTCTTCGTTTGGGCGATTTGTATCCAGGTTCCAGCTTTTAGGCTACCTGGCAAGGGTAAGGAGGTACTGGCACTGCGAGGGTCGCTGGGAACTCTACACTGCCCTTCGCTGCCCCGGGGTTTAGTCCAGGACTTCAGATACGAGTCTATAGGTAGGTGGCGCAGAGCTTCGGACTTGGGAAGAAAATGACGCCAAAAAAAAGAACCCGCGAGAGCACCTTTCAGCAACTGCCAGGCTGGTCCGGCTCTTTCGCTATGTGGTTGCTCTGCGAACGCTCCTGCTGTCCATCATCGCCACCACGGGTCTCTTGCAGAACTAATGCTGGTTTCGTTTGACCCGGGAGACGCAAGTGCAACGAAAGAAGAACGCGAGAAAAGGACGAATTGCAGGGCATTCGGAGCGGATTGACGAAGGGTGAAAGTAACCATGGACAGCTGGAGCCCGACGGTGGTACAGAATAGACAGAAAGATTCTCGAATGACACAGCCAGATTCCGGATACCTCCTAGACTTATTCGTCTAGCTTCTGCTACCACGATGATGGAAGCCGCTAAAACCTATCAATCTGACAGCCCGCCAGCGACTCGGAATCCCAAAACCTCCACAAGGTCATCCCCACAATGCTCGCAATTCTGAAGCATGTCCTAGGAACTGCGATCGAGAACAACACTATGCATAACTGGTGAGGGACGAAGGACAAGTTGTGGCCTTCAGTTCAGGGCCAAGACTTTGCTCAGGGCCTCAGGGCCTCAGAAAGGTTGGACTTAGGGCTTAGGGCCTTAGCGTATTGCACAGAGAGACCGGAGCTCCCGCCCCCTAACGCCTGTGCCTGACAAGGCTCTCTCTTTTGGACACTCCTGCTTCTCATTACGCTTTGCTACTCCTTCGGCATGGCTATTGCGCAGCTCCTCGGCTGTCCTGACAACTCATTTTGTTACGTTTTGGGATCGCAGTCTCTAGGCCTCGATGGTGATGGTTGTCATTACGAACAGTCAAGGTTCGTGATGGACCACTGTCGATTTGAGGCCACTGCAGGTCTGTTAGGACATCTGGGTCCAGGGTCAGACCTTGAAGTCATCGTGTCAGGATTCTGGGTCTTTTGATTTTGTTGTCACACAAGATGATGTGGGAGGGTCAGGACTGCAGGGCTGCATTTCAGAAGGTCGCCGGGGTGGAGAGGAGTTGAGCGTGATTTTTGTATTGGATGTAAACCTCAAGATACGCCCTTCTGAGGGGAGGGTGTAATCCAAACTGGGAGCGATGTAGCTGGGCTTCAAGTCCTGACTCACACTAAATTCATCACAGCGGGTCGGTCAACTTTGAAGCTCACTGCAGAGTTTTGGCTGCGCTTGAAGAGAGGTACTGGTTCATCAAGGACCACGAACCCCAGGGTGAATTCCTACAGTAGGTCCCCTGCACCCGCCGAACTTGAATCCCTGGCGCGCACAGTCGCAGCTGATGCATTTGCCAGCGGTAAGTGCTCGAGAAAGGGTGCGTCTGAGTCCGGCATGCCAAAGGCGGTAGACCTAAATTGTCCTTTCGGTCCTCTCCACTGCGCAGGTTTCAGAGATTGCTTAGATGAACGTAGACCGAGATAGATCAAGGAACACTCAAGAGCAGACTGCCTCATGGACCCTAGGCCTGTCAGCCCCTTGCAGGCCATCGACCGAACCCATGACCCGAACGCGATACCCGACTGTCCGGCGAATCTGAGGACCGGTTAACAGCCTCGGCTTTGGGGGAAGGTTGGGGGTCGAGGCTTTGGAGTGTTGCAGCCGTCTTGATGGAATTCCAGGCGAGGCACTGTCAGATGTGAGCAGTTCGTTGATTTGCGAGAGGCATGTGTTAGTGTGGGCAGTCCGGATTAGTACATGTGATGCTTTGAGGAAGTTCTGGTCCAGTGTTCCGGACAGCATGCTCACGCTGCTCGGATTTCATCCTATTGAGCTGGTCTGAGGCACGAGACTCTGGACTCTATCTATCAAGCTTGTTCTTGAACTAATTTAACTCCAAGGTGGTACAACCGCTGCTCGACAGCCCACGTAGCCTCCGATTCTGTAAAACTCAGCCGCCGAGCATAAACTTGAGGCTGTTCCTTGCCATTTCTGGTGGGATCAGCTGGGACGAAGCCTTCCGACCACTGCGAGAGTTCTCCCCGCTGGGGACAGCTTTGCTACTGGGACTGCATCCGCAACTAAAATCTTGAACATCCCACGGTTCCTGGCAGACAGTGAACAAGAGTCGCAAGGCTTATTTTGACAAGTACCCGCAACATCAAGACTCCTCTGTGTTTCTGAAAGGCTTACTTTATGAAATCCACATCGCAAGCAGCCGACATCCCGCATCGAGCGGCCGACATTCCTATCACTTCTGAGATACTCCGCTGCCAGGGCTTGTGGAGGTTAGCTTGGCCTCCTTGTCCTTGTTGTCAGCACGGCCAGACTTGCTTGGTGAATGTGTGCCCGCGCTCTCAGCTGCGACCTCGGGTGGTAGGGAGCAGGTAGCATGGGAAGAAATTGAGAGGTCTGCCGGGGTTGGATGTTCAAGCTTTGACAGTTCTGGCTTCAAGGATCGAGAGGTCCAGTAATGAAGCATGTAAAGGGTCTGGCGTGTTCCCCTCGCAGGGCTCAAGTTGTGCAGGGGCTTCGGGGAACATTCGTTGTACCAGTTTCCACTTCTCTGCCCTTCGAAGCTGGAAGCCATCCTTGCCAGCCAGGGAGTACCTGCAAGAAAGAAAATCATGCAAAGGCTCTTGCTGTACATCTTCATTGCAGTTTTCGCAATTTTGAACGTCGTGACCGGCGTGTTCTGAGCCTTGGTCTGCAAGAAACGCAACTAACAGCCTGTCGTACGAGTCCCGCTACGGTCCTACGGTCGTCTACAAACTCCAACTTCCGCAACCCCCTTCAACCCTCAAGATTGGCAGGGTTTGCTTGGTCAAGCGTTGGTGTGTTGCTCACTTCCTTTTGTCTTCCTGGCTTGCTGCTTCTTGCATATTGATTACCAACGAATCGACAGTAGCGAAGGTTGAATGTTGTGCTAGTATTCTTTTAATTCACCAGAAGTTCAGTTAATTTCGATTTTGGTTTTGCTAAGTTTTTCCCCTAAATCGATAGCAACCGCAAATTGAATGTCAAAGCCAACACGGGCATGCAACAACAATACCGGCAGTTCGGTTTGCGTGGTACATGCCAACATATTGCTTGGGAGTGTAGGCGTCTCGAAGCGGTGCTTGACCGCACTTCTAAACCTTCGAGTCCTTGTGTGGCTAGGTTCGGTCGGAATCTCAAATCTGTCTCTAACGAAGACATTGCTAAGATGCGTAGGCACCTCTGCCGTTACCAACAGCGGTTGTGGGAGGCTACCCCTGCTGCTGCCCCTGAGGAGTCATGAAGCTGTGTCGCCGAAGGTGAGCCTTTTGCACAAGGCTCCTGTCAGCCAAGGTTATGCTTCTGATGGTTCCTCCTTTTCCTTCCAGGTAACGATATGCCCCGCCGCGTACTGCCTTCGGCATAAGTCCGTCTGAGGAAAATGACATGGGCGGCTACAATCCTTGTTTGCTCTTTGACGTGGGTATACCCACATTAGACGAGCCCTTTGGTGCTCGCTTTCATGCTGACGTTGGCTTACCAACCTCAGTCTCTGAAGAGCTTGTGGGATTCATTGCTTACGGCATTCCCCTCTTTCTCTGTGCTGAGTCGGGCCGTCTGCCAAGTTGGGCAACTGGGGTTGTCATCTTGGCGTGGACGGTCGGGGGACTGTTGGCTTACCAACAGACCAAGCAAACTGTTACACAGGCGGTTTTGCATCCGCCTACGTGCACCACGGAAACACGAAAGAGTTTGCCTCAACTTGTCAAAAGACGCCGTTTCAAATCGAGTCAGAGAATGCAAGTGCGGATGAAGAATCTGCGCTTGTAGCTTGGTTTGAAATCCTCCCTTAAACAGCAGTACAGTGCCAGACCCTGTGGTGCTGCTTGTAGGCGCCTCGGCCTTGACTCAGTTGCCGTCGTCAGGCGAACCTTCGGCGACTCACCAGAGTCAAGCTCAGAGCTCAAGGTTTTAAGCCTTTTCCGGAGTTGCCTCCCCGAAAGTGTGAAGAGCCGGTCATGCCACCCGCGGTGCAGACGACTGTAGCTCCTTTGCTCCTGCCTCAGAAGTTGGGGGGGGGCCTCAATGTGAGCTGCGACCAGAACCCAGCAGCGAGAGCTCCCTGGAAAGCCGTGCGCATGGTGCTCTTGGCTCTTACACTGTGCCTTAGCTTGCATGGGCGCATCTTGGCCTGTCAGCTTCAAGAATGGGACCCCTGCAATGGGGTAAGTGTAGGTGAAGCTGCGCATCCAGGCCCTGGTGGCCGTGACTCTGCGCACCGCAAGAAGCAGGAGAAAGTCATCCTGTCAGGGCTGCAGGAGCTGCTCGCCAAAATCGATATTCCGATAACATCGATGGTGAAGAGTCGAATCCCGAGCCAAGTTTAGTCAGAGGCCGGAGTCCGCTACCTCGTGAGCCTCGTCCCCGTTCCCCTGCCGCTAGGTCTGAGAGTCCAGGTTGGCAGGTCAAAGGAAAGGGAAAGAGAAGTTTTGGGAAGGAAAAGCTGCCAGTGAGAGTGCTAGGACCCCTTCCCGTAGTGTTCCTCCTCCGGCCGTTAGGTCGATGAATTTTGCTCCCTTGCAAAAACCTGAAACCCAAGCTGGAACCGCACAGGAGAGAAGCCTTCTTGCCCAACTCAAGGCGCTCGTCATGGAATGTGATGCCCAGGGCACCGATGGCTTACTTTCTAATGTCAGGGCTTTGGTCAGCTCGCAGCTTAGTTTCAACACGAGCCCTGCTCCCCAGAGCAGAACCGTTGCTGCTGTGCCGCAACCTGCAGTCACTGCTGCCGATGTTCCTGGGGTTAACAAAGGCAAAAGCAAAGGTCAAGGAGCTCATCCTGTACAAGTTGCCACCTGTCAAAAATGGTGGCCTGGTAAAGTCGCTGCAGCCACTAAGGCTCTGTCGAAACTTGACGAAGGCTGCGCACCCGACGCTTCTTTGGTCGTTACCACGTGGGAGCAGTGCAAGAACCTTCGGGGCTAGCCGCTGCTCACAAACTCGATGCCAAGCTTGCCGTTGTTTGTAGCGACCTCAAACAGCAACCTGAAAAGCCTAGGCTGCCCCTTGAACGACGTTGGGTCAAACTCCAGCACGGCAACTGGAAGCAAGCGTTTGTTGTTCCCCTTGCTACAAAAACTGCCAGAGTGGGGAGCCCAACCACACGTCTCGGATTGCTCTGCGAGCAAGCCCGATCCGGAAAACCTTGTCACGATCTACGGCACGTTGGCTACGGAGTTCATGTCTGAGGCGGACGGGGCCCTTGCCCTGCGCAAGCCACCAGACAGTAGCCTGCCGGCTGACTCTACGTCTGAGGTGCCAGCTACCGTGCTTGACTCTGGTACCACTCACGAAGACGCGCTGATGAACGGTGACTCGCAAGTGAACCAAGGTCAGAAGCGCACGCCAGACTCTCCGCACAAGGACAGCACAAACCCAAAACCCAAGCAAGCTAAGACCGATGGTCCTGCTGCAGCCTCTTCCTTGTCCAAAGGACCAGGCCTCACCACTACTGGACCCGACGGACGGCGTCCATGCGCCTTCCGATGCATCGGGGGCATTCAAGCTGTTAGAAACAGTTGCTCTTGCTTTGGCCTGCGCTAGGGTCATCAATTCCGAAGTCATGGTCTGGAAGTATGTAGGAGGCAACTGGATTTTCCTCGAGCATCTTGCCCCTCCTAGTGCCAAACGATCCAAGCTTCCTGTGTACTTGTTCCTCAAGCACGGTCACTTCACGACGTTGCTTCCGGGTGTTCAGGCTCCTAAGAAATGGGAGGCCCTTAAAGGAGGAGAGGAGAAGGTCTCCTACATGGGTGGTGCTGCCGATGACGACATGGATGCCTGTTCTGATGTCTCCAACTGGCTTAAGCCATCCTGTGAGGCGACCAATGATGCTGAACAGATAGACGACTCTGGGTCAGAAGTGTCTCGGTGGCTGAGGCCGCCCAGTATGAACACTGAGGCCAAACCTCTTCGTGCTGAGGAGCCTCAACCACAGGACGGCGAGGTGTCTCTAGCCTCAGTTTCCAGCTGGCTCCGCACTGGGCCTCTTGGCTCTGGTAGCTCAGGGTGTTCCAGAACGAGCTCTCGGTCTAGAGTGTCTGTCTGGTCCTAAGGGCTTTGCCGGCGGTGGTCCAAGCCAGCCCTCCTCGACAGTTCGGTCGGTGTTCAGTAAGAACTGTGCCAATCGCCTCGCTCTTGAAGACATTGCTAACCTCGAGGACTTCGAGGAGAGTGCGGCGTCTGCGGAGACTCCTGTTAGTCACCCTCAGAAGTGGCCTTGTCCTGTTTGTGGGTTCTAAGAAACACCATATCCGTACCCGACACCCGGAATGCTCGGTCAAACTCTTTCACAAACAAAAGCCTACTCCTGTAGCCTTTGCTAAGGAACTGCCGCCTGCCCAGTCAGGCTTCCAGTGCCCGTTGTGCAAGATGCGCATCCCATGCCTCGCTTCACAGGACCGCAAGAGAGCTAAACGGCATCATCTCGCTGAAGCCCATCCTGAATTATCAGGGCGGTTTGAAGGCTTTGCATGCACTTTCCCTTAAGGGTCAAGCCAAAAGAACGCAAGGGGTCGCCTAACGCTGCAAGGCTGACCACGCTGCGCGCAGAGAAGTGGACTTCCACACTCACACGATAGTTGAAGTTCCCACTGAAGAACGCAATGCACTTGGCCATCGTGGTACGGCGCACTACTGCAAAGTCTGTCTTACACAGCTTAGGGCGCGCACGGGAATTGGGGCCTCCATGACCTGTCATGAAATCCAGGAGCGCTTGCGCACGAATCCTCACTCCAGGCGCTTGAGGCTGTGCTGGTGGGTTCGATTCAAGGCTTCTGAACCCAAGCAAGCTGACGCTCTCTGCCAGGCTGTCGAAGGGCCCATGCGTCACATTGACAGAGAATGCTTCATGTTTGAGCCTCACACTGACCGCTCTAGAGGGTGGGCTCGGAAACGATTCCTTGAAGGAGCTAAGCCACGGTTTCGTAAGCAGGGTAAACAGCCTCTTCTCCGCTGTGAGGCGGCTGCTCCTTCGCGTACGTACAGTGACCGCACTTTTGCTTACCTTAAAAGGCCCGCCAGGCTCGCTCCCAAAGCCCGTAAGACTGGTCCCAAGGTCAGAAGCTTCAAGAAGCCAGCTGCTGCTGCTGCTGCTGCTGCTGCTGCCGCTGCGAATGCTGCTGCACGCTCCTGACGGGATGCCGCCTGACTGTTGTCGGGCGGCACTCAGGTCTAAGCGGGCCTACACCGCAAAGCTTGACTCTCAGATGCAACTCAGGTCAAGTCAGTTCACGGATGCCTTTTGGCATCTAGGTGGCTTTCGAGCTCAGAGAGTAGGAGAGGCTGCCAACCCTGGACCGTGTCAGGCTGGTGGAGCTGTCCGCTCTCTCAGGTCCTTTCTTTTCGTTACTTTGAACTGCGGCGGGGCTCCTGGTGCCTGAGCTGCTCTCAAACACTACAGCAACTGTAAGGGTGCGGTTGTGTTGGCTCTTCAGGAAACACGTATGCAACCGGATGAGTGGAGTGCTTTCCAACGTCATGCTCACAAGCTTGGGTTTAGAGAAAGAGGGAGCTCGTTTCGCTGCCGCTAAACGTGTGATCGCCGTTTTGGGTAATCTCGGGTTGCCTTTTGAGCGTTTTCACTCCGTTGCTCGTAATTTCGGGGTTGCCAAGGTTGCTTATGGGTGGCTTTGCAACTTGCCGAACAAGTCTGATGCTTGGTCCCTGTGGACCGCCATGCGTTCGGGTCAGAAATGCTTACGGAGGGCTAATCGGCATATCCGGGCTATCCTCCTCGGTGGCAATAGCCATCTTGATATAGTGTCTGCTGGGTCTTTGCTTCGCACCTTGGCCGGCATTCGTGCCAGGGGCCTGGTTGAGTGGCACAACAGGGCGGGCTCGCCGCTCAGGGCTTTCCGCAAGTGGATGGCGGAGCAGGGGTGGGCTGAGACGGGCCCTTGGGCTTGGCGGGGTTACACTCCTGAATGCGATGTTGATCTCAGTTCTGGTGCTGCAGTTCCTTTGCTCCTTCACGCCTTCAGGCAGGGGTGGAGGGCAGGACAGTGGAAGGCCTTCCTCACTAGAGGGCAGAGACATGAAGTCCGGGAACTCAGTGATGTGTCTCCGGCTCAGATCCTCCAGTTTGACTTTGCTAAGACTCGCAGGTTCTCCCAGGGTAACCGTGGATATCGTACGGTGGCCTCTCTGGCTACGGCTACTCCGGCCTGCTTCCAAAACAGCAGAGATGACACGCCCACCCTCTGTCCCTGGGGTGTGGGGCTCTTGGTCATTGGCACCATGTTGCTTGGCTCTGCCAAAACCGTCCTTCCCAGAGATGTCTTCCCCCCAACACTTCGGTCGGGCGCCGTCTTGGCTGGGTTCCCCGGGATCTGAATGCTCCGGATGCTCGCAGTTTGGTGGCTTGGTTGGAGGTCGTGCAGTGCGCCATCTGGCACCAACGCCACGGCCGTCCGCCGGAGGATTAGGTTTTCATGTCCTCATGTGCTTGACTTAGTGTCTGCTGTCTTTTGACCTGCCCTGCAGGTTCTCAGCTGTCCTGTGCAGCTAAGGTCCGGAAGTGCTTTGCGCAGCTAAGGTTGTGCATTTTGCTTCCGCTTCTATGTGCGGCCGTCGTTGAGGGCGTCCTCACTTCAAAACTTCTTCTTCTTGCCGTACAGATTGGGGCCAAGGCTAAGGAAGTTCATGAAGCTAAGCGCCAGCAGCGGTTTCAGGACCACGACATGGTCACGGTGATACCTCCTGAGAGAGTTGGGCGAGGGTGCCGAGGCTCCCTTACCTACTGTAGGAAATGTTTTTCCTTGTTAGGCAAAGTCCGCGACGACACGCTCCGGCCTTGTAGCGATCGCCTCAAGGAAACCCAAACCAATCTTCACGTGCAGCGTGTTAAGAGGGTTTGGTGGGCTAGCATTTGCCAAGGCCGTTGGCAGATCTTTGCGTGAGCTCGACAAGCTTCTGTGTCTCCATGAGGACCACACCGACAGATCAATCCAGGTTGCGCGCGAGTTTTTGCTTGCTAACGGTGCTGTCCGCTTGGCTTTCCGCAAACGTGGTAAACTCCCCCTTAGCAGAGCTGAGATTGCTCTGGCGAGTGCTCGCAAGCGTCGCGCTCCTAAGCAGCTCGCTCCGCGAGCTAAGTCTTCGGCTAAACGACCTCGCCCAAAACGTTCAGAAGGGGCCGCTGGGACAGTTGGCGCGGCTAAGGAAAACCGAGCCAAGGCCAAGCCTCGGGCCGGCAGCTCCGGCAGTGACACCCGGTGCTGAGCCCGGAGGCGGGCTCGGCACTACAAGGTTCGCAGTCGGAGCCGTGGTCGCTTAGCCGCTTGCGGCTGGGCGGCTACAGGGCTTCCAGAGTGGGTGAGGCTCCATTCCCGGGTCCAGGACGCTCTTTTTCTGTTTCTCAACTCAACGTCCAAAGTGCTGTGGGTGCTTGGGCTTTCAAACGACAGGTTCTTGACGTAAGGGTTCTCCTGACGCTGCTTTGCTTCAGGAGGCTGCTTTCTCGAAGTCTGAGGCTCAGGGTTTCGCTAAAACTTGCCGGAGCTGTGGGTACGTGGCTTACTACCAACCGCCCCTCGGCAAAAAAGGCGGCGTAATGACCCTCGTCAGGCGTAGCTTGGTACAACGTCAGGCCTGCGCAGCGGCAAGCAACAGAGCTGAGTTGATCGGTGTCTTCGTCGAAGGCTGGTTGGTTGTCAACCTGTATGCCCATCCCCACGATGGACCGGTGGAGGCGGCACAGCTTTGCCATGACGCCTTCATTGAGTGTCGTCTTCAACGGTCCCATCCGTGGATTGTTAGCGGGGATTTTAACTCGTTGCCTAATGACAGTGAGATCTCCACACTTTGCGCCTCTTTTGGCGGCACGTACACCGGCCTTGGTCGGCCCACGCGTTGGGATGGCAGTCGAGAAGTTGACTGGTCGTGTACCAACTACCCCGCCCAAGTGGCGCCGGTAGTGGCTTCTAATTTGTGGATCAGCGATCACATGCAGTTAAGTACCGCCCTTGAGGCCCCTCTGCACTCGCCTCCGGTCGGCAAGCTCCGTAGAACTCCCAACCTATGCAGGCCTCCCTCGCTGCCCACTGAGGAGTGGCGAAGGCTGCTTAAGCACACTTGGGAGTCTTTCCAGCAGGGCAAAAGCTCTCGAAGCTCAGCTGCTTGGCACGCCTGCTCTGCAAGCCCAGCAGGTCTGGGACGCTTTTCAACTCTGCCTTCAGGAGATTTTCGTGGAGGCCCTTCGTCGGGTGCAGGGCGCAGAGGTACCGCGCCGCGGGGCACTGTCCGCTAAGGGTGCCGTGGCTGAGGTTCGCTCTGAGTCTCTCCCTTGCCGCGGCCCCAGGCAGGAGCATGGATCCCTGGCAGAACGCAAGGAGCGCAATCGGCTGGCTCGTCTCTACGACTTCCTTAGGTGCCTTCGCGCCGAGAGTACTGGCACTGCCAACACTCAGGTATTAGCCAACTTGGCGGCCCACCGCGCTGCCTGACAGTCTCCAGGTCTCCAATGCTATCGCCTCTCTCAAGGCAGATCTTCACAGGACTGAAACTCAGGCCAAGGCTCGGGCCCTTCAAGACCGGAGAGCCAGGGTCACGCAGGACACTGCTGAGCTCAGTAAGTGGCTCAAAAGTAAGACTGCTGAGCACGCCCACTGTGTCGAGGACGAGCAGGGAGAGGTTTCTGAGACGCTGCCTGCTGCTGCTCTGAGACCATAGCGTCTTACTGGCAGGACTTCTGGTCCTCCCTCCGGGCTAATGGGCCCCCTCTCGCGGAACGAGTGCAGGCCGTCGTCGCTGGCATCCCTCTCCCGGCTCGTGAGGCCAGTCCCCCGCTCCCCTCCGGAACTTTTGCTGTCTCTCAGGCTCGCTTGATGAAGGGGGCGGTAGGACCGGACGGCTGGCACGCCAAAGAGGTCTGTCACCTCCCTCTGGGTGTCTTCCAGCTTTTTCGGTGCCTCCTCGACCTGTTTAGTCGTACGTCGAGCTTGCCTCGTCAGTTTTACCAGTCTCGTATGGTCTGTCTCCCTAAACCCGGCAAGGTTACGGCGGGCAGGGTTCGCGTGCAGGACACCCGCCCGATCACCATTCAGACTGTGTGGTGGCAGCTGCTTCTTACGTCGGTTTACCGTACTTCGGAGTTTAAGGGGTGGCTGCGCACCACTCTCTCTAAGGACGTCGCAGCCATTACTGGTGAAGACGTGTACGAGACGCTCAACTCGATTTTTCACGAGTACAGTTCCCGGGGTTTCCTTCTCACTCTGGACTACACCAAGGCGTTCGGCCATCGTGACGAGTGCTGCACTAAGGTGTACCTCGACGATCGCACCATGGCTTGCTCCACGGCCAGTGGGCTTTACGACGCATGGCTGCGCTGGCGTAATTGGTCCTCGGCCGCGGGGTTGCTGGAACACTTTGGCAAGGCCTGGGCCGTTTCTAAAGGAGCGGCCAGACAGAGGCAGCTCCTCGCCGAGTTCCGTGCTGACAGGGTTTCCTCGTACTGCAAGGTGCTCGGGGCCTGTTCTTACGGCACGCCGCGCAGGCTCACTAACGAAGAAGAAGCCCGCCTTGGTAGTTGCACGCGGACTCTCCGTTTGCTCCAGTGTGTGCGCATGGGCCTCAGGACGTTTTTGGGTGCGGCTCGCATCTTTTGCTTAAGCAAAGCAAACTTCGGTTGGGTTGGCCGTGCCCCCACGTGGACGGCTGCTCACAAACCTTTTACCGCCACGTTTGTAGCCTCGGGTCGTGTCAGGTACGCGAGCCCCTGGGTTCGGGCCCTCCTTTACGGAGGAAACCTTCACTTGGACGTCTGTTGGGCTACTCGCCTGGTGGGCGCCCTGGCTAAGGCCTCGGTTCAGCGCCCGCTGCCCTGGCACAGGTCTCGACGTGCGCCGGCGTGGGCCCTTGACGAGTGGCTCATTGGTCGCGCCTTGCTGCCTGGCACTGGCGGCACCACCTTGTGCTCCGCCCTAGGGGCCTTCCCGCTAAGGCTGCTGTGGGCAAGGCGCAACATGCGGTGCGTGAGGCTTGGCGGGCGTGGATCGCCCTCAAGTGGGAGGCTAGCGAGCGACATGAGCTGCGCAACCTTGATGTCGGATGGCATCGACGCCGTCTCGTGCAGTGGGACGACGCCCGTAAGTGGGCTGACAGCTGCGCTGAGGCAGCCACGGTATCGCTGGGTGCCACTTTTTCCCCGGCTCATTGGGCCGTGATTAACGAACGCGACTCGTCACAGTCGTTTCCGTCGCCAACAGTACGGTACGGCAGACCATATCAGGTGGTCGTGCCCTCTCAGGCCCTCTAGGGTGAGAAGACCTCGTAGCCCCCTGCTGGCGAGGTTCGGCTGGTCGTGCAGAGGTGATGACCGAGCTACTGTTCAGGATACGCGTGAATGGCTTGTCACTGTTCAGCGCGAGCTCTGGCAGGTTACTCATGGGCTCTAGTTAAGACCCGTGTCTGTCTGCTTCTCAGCGGTCCTTCCGCTGGGGAACGCTTCCTGCTTTTAGCGCTGACTTAGGCTCGGGTCGGGTCTGCTGCTTTTAGCAGTTCAGCAAGGGCCCTGGCCCTACCGCAGACGCTGCAGGGCGAGCGCTCTCCCTGCGACGCCTTTCTGAGGTCAGGCAGTGGTGGCGGCTGTGGCTGCTGCTCTCTGCGCTTCCCTGGAAGCCTCATCTAAGGACAGGCAGTGGTGGTGGCTCTGGCGTTCTCTGGCTGCTACCCTCTGCGCTTCTGGTGGGAGTTCGGCGTTCACGGACTCCCACACCAAAAAGTTCACACATATATATATATATATGCTGTACATCTTCAGCATCCGGACCGACGCCTCCGAGTGGCGGATGCGGGCCTCGCGTTTCTTTGGCAGTCAGATGGCGAGGTGCAGAGTCGGTTCAGCAGTTCAGTACTTCTTGTGCTTTTCATTGAAGGTGATACCAGCCGAATGCAAGCAAGTTGGCAACGTAAATGCCGCTAAATTCGTCAAGATGCTGGATTCTGTAAATCTTGCATCTCTTGTGGACACTTGGACCTTCATTGGTCTAGTGCTTTGCATCTTTTGCGTGGGATGCACAGGACTGCTGTGCGCTTGGTTCGAAGAAACCACAATAAGGGTTAAGCCAAGGTTGTCTCCTGCTAGAAAAGTGGGAACAACGCGTGTCAAGCAACGTAGGTTTGGGGGTTTGCTTCGTGCGACCTACGTTGCCAATCAGAATATGAGGTTGCATACTGCTTTGAAGCTCTCCTCATGCTCATTGTGGGGGCTCTGCAATGCCTCCTGATTCCATGCTGCTTGTTGCTTGGTGTCCAAGTGCAAAAGTCTGCTCACTGTACGGCGGCGTGTGCCTTCCACACGTCGCTTTCCTAGCCCGCAGGCTTGTTCCAAGACTACTGCCCCTGCTTGCGATTACGTCCAAAAACATTGGTTGCTTCGCGGTGGGACGGCTACGCCTGGGAATGGCAAGCAAAACAAGAAAGACCAACGGTTGCTCGCTGCTCTAAGCAAAGTTCTACGCAATTACGGTCATGACGATGACGAAGATGATTACGAAGATGATCATATTGCAAGATGCCGATTATTGGCAGCCTGAACAAGGCTAGAATGCATGGTGGGATGCGCCGCCGTCGCGCTCCTGGGCGCAGGTTGCTTCTGCGCCGCCGCCTAGCGAGGACAGCAGCCTCTTGCATGCGCTGCAAAAGCTTGTGTCCAGTCATAGCAACGGTGCTGCGCAGCGCAGTTTGTTGCATGATTTGAGAGATTTGGCGTGGAGACACGAGCAATACACTTCTTGGTATGAAGCTCCACGCCAACAAATGCCACCCGTGAGGAGGGTTGAGGGCCCGAAAGGTGGTGCCACGCAGGCACGCAAAAAGCCGCCTGACAAGCCCTCTGCCAAGCCTGTGCCTAAGTCTAAGCCCCCGCGCTTTAAGACTATCGCTAGTAATGCGATCTGCTCGTATCACACCTTGACGAAAGCCTTGATGGAGGGCTCGCTTCCAAAGGATGTTAAGTTTGCTGTCGTCAAGGCTGACAGCCTGCCTGAACTCCAAGCCATGGCTGATGCGCATGACTTGCCACCTGCCAATGCTCCCCTGGCATTGATTGTTTGGGATTTCGATCCTGCCAAGCAGTCTGCGCCCTCCAAAGCGGCATTCAAGTGGTTCTTGACGGACCGCGGGGCGTTGCAGCTGCCTGTTGTGCCCTTGGGTGACAAGTTGCCAGACCTCCCCCCAGAGCCTAAGGTCAAAAAGGTTGAGGCGCCTGCTGATACCGAGCACGTTGCCGTGCGAATTACTGTTCGCCAGGAGTTTGTTGCAAGCAACTGGGCTGCCATAAAGCGCAACCCGGTCCAAGCCCTCATGTCCATTCTCCCCGTGGGCATAGAGGTGCGCGCCTACGGCTGGCGCGAGGCGGCCGTGGATGGTCGCACTCAGCTTGTGGGCTACGCCAAGGTCTGCCCTGACAAGGTTGCTTCGGTGTTAGCCGTCAGTGGCAAGAAAGGCCTCTTTCTTGAACCTCTTCAATGCAACCTTGCGCAAGTTAAGGCACCTGTCCAGTGGATCCCCAAGCTGTCTACTGAAGACATGGAACAGTATTTCGCTCGTGTTTTCACTCAGGCCCAGGCTTCCAAGCTTCCCCTCGCCTGCAGGCGCGGTGGAGGAGCGTGCTTAGGTTTGCGTGGTGGCTCAGTCACTGTGACTGGGGCCCTGAAATGGACCGTCGCGGGAGTTCCTTCTCACTGGGGTCCGGGCACGTTCCAGCAATGGCTCGAGAAACAAGGCTGGGCCGACTTCAAGCATGTTACCGCTCCTAAGCACACCAGGGGCAAATGGACGTGCGTCGCCAAGCCTTCGGAGACGGGAGAGGGCCCCTTTGCCTACCAGGTTGGTGAGCAAGTCATCACCATTACCAAATGGACGCGCACCAAGCCGGTTGCCAGTGAAGTTTGGCATGCTCACGGCTCAAAATGGTTCACTGTTGATGGCAAGGAGGAGGAAACTGAGGTCATGCAGTTGACAGCCAATTGGAGGCACCACCCACTGCACTTGATTCCCCCAGCGCTGCCACGCAAAATGAGCCAGAGATTGGGAAAAATGCCGGCCCTTCTAAGCAACCCAACAAAAGGGCTAAGCCTGAGTCCACCGCGAAGCCCACTGCTGCTTCTGGTGCCGCTGGTTCTAGACGTAAGGTTCGTGAGGCCCAGAACGGACCTAGAGGTACCACGATCTGGAACCTTGGGGGGCATGGCGACTGTGGCTACAGGGCCATCGCTGCTGCTTGTGCTGCCCGCTCGGGCAAATCCGTCGATGAGATTCAAGCCAACATTGAAAACCTCACCAAATCGATCAAAGCTCGCTGTATTGCTTGGTTAAAGCAGCATCGTGAATGGGAGGACAACTGGGCTGCTGATCCCACCACAGATGCTGAAATGGAAGATGGTGAGCCGCCCAAGACTGCTGCCGAGTATCTCTCAGCCGTAGGGCGTGCAACCAGGTGGATCGATGGCCTTGCTGCTCAAGCCATTGCTAGCTGCCTGCAGACAGACTTGCTTATTTTCGAGAAGCAGAACGGCAAATGGAAAATGTGCTGCCGTATTCAAGCTGAGGATCACATTTTGCGGGACCCGCTGGTCCTGTGCCTGGCTGATAAGCACTATACTACCATTTTGCATGACAAGTCGCTTATGCCGAAGGATTGGAAATCCGCTACCCCTAATGGTAATTTCACGCGTGCGGCAGGGAAAACTCCCTCGGAGAGCTCGTGGTTCAAACCGGCCTCTGTGATTGGTCGTGCCAGCTCGGCGTCTAGCAGCCGTAAGAACATGACTGCCCCTGTTTCTGCTGCGCGCAGCAGCAGCTCCAAGCGCCCGCGCGTCTCCGCCGGTCTCCAGTGATCAGCACAGTCGTGCTAGCGATCGTGGCTCTAACTTTGGCTCGTGGTTTAAGCCCGGTAGCGTGGATTCCCCTAAGTGTGCCCCTAAGCGGACCCCTAAGAGGCCCCTTCGGGAGCCCAGAACCGAAAGGGTTGTGCAAAAGGTTGCTAGAGCCTCTAAGAAGCCTAAAACCCTGGCCTACTCGTTTTTGTCATGGCCCTGCCCCTGTTGTGAGGTCACTATTGAGGGCCGCTACAGCTCCGTGATTTCGAGCAACAGATTTCACTTCAGGACAAGACACCCCGACAAGCCTATGTCTCTTGTGCAGCAGGCACCGTTGCAGCTCGTTACTGCGTCTCCGCAGTTCCCGCCTGAGGATGGCGGCTGGAAGTGCCGTTTGTGTGATGCTCGACTGCCTCAGCAGCACAAGCAAGATCGGAAAAGGTCTATCAAGGATCATATCGAGAAGCATCACCCCGATGAAACTCCGGCCACCCTGTATTATCGTAGTTTGCGCGGCCGGTCCAAGGCGCACACCAAGGTAGCTGAGGCTGCCCGAAAGATTCACAGGCGCAACATCAAGAAGAAGCATCCTACTCACGGTGTTGTGGCTGTCATGCCGCATGAAAAGATCGAACCCGGGATGCTTCGTGGATGCCTGTTTTACTGCAAGAAGTGCCTGACAGCATTGCCGAAAGGTAAAGGTGCCCCTGACATGCTCAAGTGCGCTCAGAAGCGTAAGTACATTGCCACTAATCTGAAGGCTGCCGCCAAGCGCAGAACTTGGTGGATGCGTATCCAGAAGGAAGAGCCCCGCTTTGCTGCTTCATTCTCTGAGGCAGTGGGCAAGTCCTTTCGTGAACTTGATGATCTGTTCAGGGTGAACGTTGTCACTGAGTCTGCCCGAAGGTGGGCCTCCTTGAAAAAGTCGCAGACTGAAGAGTGACACGCTGGGGGAGAGGGACACCGTGCCTGTGTCTCTTTTTTCCCCCACGCAGTGTTTCCGCGTGCCGATATGCAAAGGTTGGGTCCCTAACCTCTGTGAACACGGTGATATCCATCCTAACCCTGGGCCCCGCACCGCTTCTTCTCTTCAAGCTAAGGTCTTGTCGTGTAATGTAGGGAGCGGAGCCACATCCTGGGAATTTTTCCATTTTTGCATGACTAAAGACGTCGATGTGATTTGTATCCAAGAAGTCGGGCTTCGTCAGAGTGAGCTGCATGCTCTGATGCGTGCCGCTGAACGTGCCAGCTACAGGGTCTACCTTGCTGATTGTCGTCACAAGCCTCGCCAATCTTGGGGCGGGGTGCTTTTGCTTGTGCACACTCGCCTACATTCTTGTCAGCTCGAGGCTTTTTCGCAGGATGATGGTCAAGCGGTTACGGTGCTGATTGAAGATGTTGCTTTGACATCATGTTATCAACCACCTAATGAACCCCGCATGGCCCTTAATAGCCACCAGCTTGAGATGGCCCACTTGGTTCCACCTTCCACTCCTTGGGGTTGCTTAGGGGACCACAATGATGAGCCTTCAGAACACCCTGTGCTGCAAGCCTTTGAGAACGATGGCTATCGTGCCGTTTGCGTCCGAAATCAAGACGGCAGTCTTGTCCCCACGAGGTGGGGAGGCAGCAGATGCATTGATTATGCTATCACCAAGACTGACGGAAGAATCAGTAAAGCTCAGCTTCTTGATGATGCATTCGCTGATCATTTTGTTTTTGCGTGCGAAATAAAATTGCACAACTACTGTAGTGAACCCCATTCTGCTTGTTTTCACCACCGCACGAATGATCTTTCCCGCCCTAAAGGTTTTTGCAAGAAGAGATGGCAGGAGCTGTGTCGCGAGGAATTTTCTCGCCTCGTTCCCTTGGCTTTTCCGGAAACCACGGACCAAGAAGGGATTGACAGCCTGTGGTCTGCCTTGTCGCTCAAGTATGAAATGGCCTCGCGCTTTGCCAAGCGCAGGGCCCTGCAGGAAACACTTGACAGCGAATTGCCTAATTTTGATAATAGACCTCGTAAAGGTAATTTCGTACTTAAGACTACTGCTCTGCAAACTCATCCTGAACTCAAGGTTGGAGATAGTTTTCGTTTGCGTAAGCTTCGTAATGTTCTTGCCAGGCTTCGTGAGATGCAAAAACTTGAAAGGTTGGGTAAGCAGCTCACGGGTGAATATCTTAATTTGCAGGCTAAGATTCGTCAGTCGCCGCTTGTTTTGAACGGCAGTGTTGCGCAGCAGGCCGTGCAGGTGGAAGCGGCTATTCAAGCCGAGCGAAATAGTGCCCGTAAATGCAGGATTGATGCCTGGAAGGAGTCTTTGCGCTCCTCTCAGGGGCGTCGCTTTCGATGGTTGAAGACTGCCGCTCCCCAGCCGTCCCGTGGTCTGCATGAGACTACTCATGGCCGCCCCACTAGATCTACGCCTGAATCCCTTGCCCTCATTAAGAATTTTTGGAGTAAGGTTTGGGTTCGCCCTTCGGTTGACCTTAATGCGCTTGCTGAGAAAGTTGATCGTGCATGTGATGCTGTCGGTTTTAGAGCTGCTCAGGTGACAGCCTCTTGGGCGCCTTGTTCGGCAAACGTGCTTGCTGCTCAGGTACTTAAGTTTAAGGACAAAGCTGCTGGACCTACGGTTGGCTGGGCAATGAGCTCGTTGATTGGCCTATCGAGTTTTTCGAAGTTTTTGCTAGTTTCTGTGCTACGTGTGAGAACTCCTCCCTGCTGCCTGCCGCTTGGCCTGTTTCCAAGCAAGTTCACTTGAACAAGGCAGGGAAAGTGTTCACGACACGGACGGCTCTCGTGATGTTGCCAGCTTGAGACCTTTGACCATATTTTCGTGTTTTTACAGACTTTGAAATTCTGCTCGCTTGGCTTCTTCAGAAGCTCGTGCCTGGCTTGATACCTGGTGGCCTGCTGAAGCCACGGGTGGCCGCAAGGGCAAAGAGGCGATTCAGGCCTTAGGGCCGCTCATCGCCAAAGCTGCTAGCAATGAATTTTTGATCTCGCTTGACTATACAAAAGCTTTTGACCATGTTGACCCAATGGTCTCAGACAGGGTCTTTCGTAAGCTTGGTATGCCCAAACCCGTCGCCGACATTCTCAGGAATCTCTGGTCTAATCAGTCCAGGTTTCTTGCTTATGATGGCCAGATCTTGCCTGAACCTGTTGCGGTCTCCAGGTCGTTGCCACAAGGTGACGCTTGGTCGTTGATCGCCATGGTGGCCGTACTCACACCGGCTACTTGGCAAATCATGCATGTTAATCCTACTGTCACTTTTCGGTCCTTCATCGATGAGAACGTGGAGTGCTGACACAGTTGAAGGGGCCTTGCGGGTCTTAGATGCTTGGGAAGATTGGTCGAAGGTTTTGGGTCTTTGTGAAAATGTTGAAAAGTCTCAATTTTACCATAGAACTGCTAAAGGCCGTGCCAAACTCCTTGAAAACGGTGTGCCGGAACGGATGGTCACTGAGTCTCCGTGCATTCTGGGAGTCTGCCTCACGGCTGCCAAGCCCCGTAAATGCACGACAAAAGAACAGCAGAGAATTGACGACTCTTGTCGCATGATCTCGCGTGCCGGTTTTCTTCCAGTTTCGCTTGACTGCAAAATGACCTGCATTAATTTAGGCCCCCTGAGCAAACTTGCCTTCGGTTGGTTCATGCAGGTCCCAACTCTTGCACAGTGCAACCGCGTGGAGCAGCTTATACGCAGAGCTTTGCACGAACCTGTTGCGGCCAGCAAGCACCTTGCGCGTATTTTGCGTGGACACATGTTTGATTTTAATTTTCGCGCATGTGATGCAAGCTTGTCTGCAGCCTGGCGGCTGGTCAAAACTACTGCATGTGACGTTCCCTCGCCTTGGTTCAGGTGGAATGGTTGGGCAGATGCTCTATCACGCATGCTTGCCAGACTTGAGTGGATTAAGGCGGGTGACTGGACATGGAGTCACCCCTCGCTTGGTTTTACTCTTTCTTTGAATAAGAGAAATGGATGGCAAAGCAACCTTGAGATGCTGCGCCACAACTTGCGTGAAAGCTGGCGCCATTGTCATTATCATGGTTGGCTGGACAGTGGTAGGCGGGATGCGCTTTGCTGTCACCATGTCGGTTATGAGGCAAGGCGGTGTCTTAGTGCTAGAAATGCGGCTGTTTTGAGCCGCTCCTCGCGTGCAGTCTTGTCAGGAGCTTTCGTTTCTCCTGCTGTCTATGGTATCATGAAAGGCCATAGAGATGATGATGAGGCTAAGGCTTGTCCTTTTTGCCATTCTTCGATTGGCACGCTTGAGCACGTTGTTTGGCACTGCCGTGCTCTGCCTGATACCTCTGATAGGCCTAGGGTTCCTAGGGATAGTTTGCAAAAACGTTTGGCCTGGCCCATGGGCCACTCCCGCGAGTATGATGATAGCGTGCTTATGTGGCACACGCATGTGAGAAAGCTACTTCTTGACCGCAGATACGCTTAGTGTCTGCAGCTCGCTCTTTTCCTTTTGGTTTAGCCCCGCCTGCCCTTGCCGCTGCCCCTAGGTCCCTAGGGTTGTTAAGCTAAGCTTGCGTGGCCAGTCTTGGCCTTCCTTTGCCTACATCGTCGACGGTGAGTTCACGGAGTGGGACTACATCGTCTTCAAGACTATATATGCTGTACATGTTTTGTTTTGTTTTGCACACGGTTTTGACTGTGCTGCCTGTTGGCGGTTGTGTCAGAGAAGCACCTGCTTCCCTGTACTGAGGTACTTGTCTGCGGAGAGCATCTAAGGACATGCTTTTGTGCTGCGTCGATGATTGGCGGCGTCGAGCACTTCGAAATCTATATATGCTGTACATCTTCAGCGTCTGGTTGGGGCTCTTTCTGCGAGTTTAGATCACCACTGCCCTTCGGGCTTCCTCTGTAGAGCTTCGTTTCACGGTCTTGCTCAGCCATGGCTTGGAAATGCTTCTGCAGAAACCGATGGTGATGAGTTTAGTTCCGGGTATTTGTTCAGCAGCGATTGTGAGGACTTTGCCCCTTTTGATGCTGAAGGTTTCACTTCTGTAGATAGGGAGCTGTTTGTTGGCTTACCAACAAGTAGTCAGCTTTACTTTATCCTGGCAGGTGCTGGCTTACCCGCACAACTCAGGATGGCACTCGCTGTTCTCCTAGGCCAATTTGGCCTGGGGCTTTTCTTTTCCTTCATTTGGGTGCATAGGGACACTCAGGTGGAGTCTTCTAGCAGTGGGAGCTTAGCTTCGCCGCTTGATCCTCAGAACAAGTCACAGCTGTCACGGCGCCGAGGGCAAAGTAGGCGAGTTGTGTTTCGGTGTAGATGGGTTGGCAAGGCTCGTGCTAAGCAAGCAAGGTTGAGGTACAGACGTCGTTCTTTGATGATCAGACTCCGCCGCTCGCACTATTGGTCGTTGGGCAGACGGCCTGCCGAGGCCAGCGGCTCAGTCATGTGATGATTGCGCCACTTGTGGTAGCGACCTCGGCGCGGACCTTAAAGCTCACGATGGCCAGGATCTTTCTCAGGGTTCGGATCTTGGCACGTGGATGCGAGAGATCTTGCAACCTGTGCTTAACGTTCTGCTTTGCATAGGTTGGAATCCTTACCTTGCTGTCAGGGTGGGCGAGGCCACAAATCCTGGCCCCAGGGCCGGAGGTTCAGGGCGCACGGTTAGGATGAGAAATGAAAGAGCTCATGATGCTCCTGAGCTCTCCGTTGAGACGATGCAACAAATCGCTAACATGGTCATCCAAGCCCTTCAGGGTCAGCTTGGAGGTCTGCATGCGGCTCACCCGGCAAACCCACCCGAGGATGAGGACTTTCATCCGCGCTACTCCTCTCCTGAGGTCGAAGATGCTGGGTGGCACGAGGCTCATTCTTCTCATGAGGTTGGTTGGGTTAATTATGATTCTTGGTATTCTGCCCTTGATTGCGAGTGGGATGCTTCGGCTTATGATCCCGATACGGGTTGGTGGGACCCCGCTGCTTGGGAGCAGTGGAAATACTGGAAAAAGCAGCGCCGCAAAAAGTGGCATGCACAATCTTCGGACGAAGGGGTTAACGAGCTTGAACAGAGTGATTGGCCCTTTTTGCAGTCCACTACACCTGTGAGCCCCGAAGGCCCCAAGGTTAAGAAACGCAAGGTCATCGGGCCTCAACCGGGTTGGTGAAGCCTCAACAACATGGTAGCAGGTTCGCTGCTAAAATCGTGCCCGCTGAGTGGAATTGCGATCCTCGCCTCACCACTCCTAATCAGATCCAGCATGCTTTGGAGGATGGAAAGGGGCTGCCCGGTAACTTGGTTATCAGCCGTTCTGACGATACGCTTGAGGTGCTCCAAAACCTCATCGCGGCTTTCGATGTTCATGACGCCGTTACGCTCGCTGAGGTCGCGCCAGCTGCTAGCTCGGAGCCTGCTTGTGCAGTGTGGTGGCACGGAGCCTCGAGCCCAGACTCAAAACCGCAGAGGTTGAAGCTTAGATGTTCTCAACTTACTGTTGTTTCAGGCCCAGAACCGAGGCCCCCTACCACGGTCACCTTTCGTCCGAAACCCAAAGTCGAAATGAGCACCCTCAGAGTGCTTGCGCCGACTCAATACCGTCAGCTGTTCATCGATGCAGACCCGTGGGACAGTCCCACAACTATCATTGCGGAACTCGCAAAAAAGCTGGGTAAACCTGCCACCACCTTCACTGGTGGAACATGGCAGAATGTTACCACTACTAAGGGCTCCACGCTTCAAGGACACATTCGGGTCCCCGTCGCCATCGCGAACCTCGCTACGCAACAGAGTGGTTTCAGGGGTATATTCACGATGATTTCGTCCAAAAGTTCCTCTCCTTCGGGAGTGGCTTGGGTTAAGCGAAATGAAGGTTCTTTCGAGGAGTATTTTCGCACCGTCCATTCTGTTGCTGAGGACCAGGGAAAGCCGCTGGCCATCAGGCAGCATGGTTTAAGTGATCTGGGTATTGTTGGTGGTGAGGTCACTTGGGACTCCCCTAACAAACCGAAAGCTTTCGTCATGCATGGTGCCCCGCATGCGTGGGATCAGCATGACGTTGCGCACTTGCTTCGCCAACAACGGTGGACCGAAACTCGTGTGACTACGCGGCGCAGGAGCTGGACCTGAGGCGCCGGCGTTGAATGGGTTTTCATGGCTTGCGCCCCTAGCGACACTGCCAAGGATTGCTTTTGGTGTTACTCTGATGTCGATTGCTGCGTCACGGTCGCCCCCGAGGCCCCGAGGCGACGTAAGGAATTGAAAAAGGTTAACATCTCAGGGCCTAAGCGGCGCTGGGTTGACAAGGACTCCCCAGCTACTCATGAGGAATGCTGGCTCGATACCCCGATTGATGTTGATGATGATGATGCTGGTGATGCTCTTACGGCCACGTGGCCCGAAAGTGACAATGAGGCGTCTAAACCACGAAGCCGCTCACCCCGTAGCCGCAAGCCCAAGCCCAATCCTTCCAAGGACGAGGATGGCTCTTTGCTTGAATCCGCTCCAGGTTGGTGCATCAAGGATGCCGGGGGCACCGGCGATTGCGGATTCCGTGCCATTGCTGCGGGACTCGCGGCGAACCAGAACAAAACTCTTACTCCCGAACAGTTGATTCGGGAGGCTAGCACGCTGAGGTTGTACACAGTGAGCCATCTCACCAAGCATAAGGACGACAAGGATGGAGGTGCCGAGGCCTGGGCCCCAGATCCGCAAGACACGTCCTTGGAGTGGGGGGGCGAGGAGCCTCCCAACACATATGCGGAATACCTTAAAAAGTGCGCTCGTCGCGATGCTTGGATCGACGGGTACATGCTTCGCGCATTGAGTCAAAGGCTCGGTATCCCCATCATTGTTTGGTTCCTCTCCTCCAACGGGGTCTGGCTTAGGCACTTCGTGGCCCCGTGGTTCCACCAGGGTTATGCCCAAACTACGAAGGACAAGGCACCTGTCGTTGTCGTCCTAAAGGGTAGGCACTACAGAGTCCTCCTCAAAACTGGCCCCGAGGTTCGGACACCTGACGCCTGGTACCAAGAAACGCCCCAAAGGCCCCCGAGTACCTTCAAAGGAGCTGGGTCCGACTGCGGTCTGTCCCTTCCTGGCTCTACTCCTTCTAAACGTAGCTGTGCCCTCTCCCTCGCGGGCTCCACTCCCAAGGCTTCTGCTGCGGAAAGAAGGCTTCCTTGTGGCTCCATAGGCTCAGGCCCAGAAATCGGCTCTTTTAGAGGCTCCGATACAAGTACCGAAAGGGTTCGAAGTGGAAATTCCGGGAGGTCTTCAGCTGGATCTCTCCGGCTCTGCTTGAGTGCTGCCTTCTCTCGAGGTAAGGAACAGGGCTGTGAAACTGATGGGTGTAGCGAAGCTTCCTGTGCGCTCAGTTTGCCTCCAAGCACCCCTCTCAAGGTTTCTGAGGAGCGGGACAAAAGTGTCCAGAACAGCAAAGCGCTTCAGGCCCTCCAGCGTGGTGAGCCTGCCAAAAGGCGACGCTTGCTTGGTAAACGGCAGGGCTTTCTTAGCCTGTCTCAACTGAGTAGTGACCCAGGTGCTGCTCGAACTAAGGCTGGCTTCGGTCTCTCTCAAGCTTCTCGGCTTGGCTCGGTTGGAAGCGGGGAACCTGATGTCGGCGCTGCTGAAGCTGCCGAGGATGGCGGGCTCCTTCCGGAGCCCTGAGTTTGCCCGGTGTGCTCGGCTCATATCAAGGTTAAGGAAATTTCCTTGAGTACTTCTAAAAGGCATCATTGGGTTTCCAGGCACCCCGAACTTCCCCTTGAACTCATTCAAGTTGGTAAACCAATCGAAGTGTGTGCCAGTGAACTTCTTCCGCTTGAGGCCAGAAGTTGGTCCTGTCCGGTTAAGGGTTGTAAGGCGGGGCTTCCTCCGTTGGCCTCTCAGCCCTTTAAGCGTGCTAAGCGCAAGCATGCTGAGACTCATGGTCTTACCTTGAGGGATCTGTTTGTTTTGGGAGCCACAGGTGCTCCTAAGCAGGGCACCTCCAAGGCTTTGTCTGCTGCTCACGACAAGAAGCGCCAAGAGCGTTTTGCCACCCACACGCTTGTTCAGGTTGACACGGTTGAGAGGCGTGAGAGGGGCGAGCGAGGTACTGCTTGGTACTGCTCGGTGTGCTTTAGTAAACTCGGTAAAAACCACTCAGGCTCACGAGCTTCTGACGTGTCAAGAGCGCCTTGAGCTTCTTCAGACGAACGGTTTCTCCTTGAGTAAAAAACGTGCTTGGTGGAAGCACCTTCAGGAAGCAGAGCCTCTTCACGCGGCGAACTTCCTCAAAGCTGTTAATCGCTCTAAGCAATACCTCGATGGCTTCTTCAAGGTCGGTCGTGAAACTTACAGTAGCAGGAAGCGGAGCAGCAAAAAGCCTAAGCGCTCGAAGCCTAAGCCCAATACTCCCTGGTGTGCTGGACTCAAGCTGCAGAGGCAAAAGACCCTCGATGCTTCCCGTGCCCTGCGAGCCTCGAAGGCCTCTGCTGCTGCTAGCTCTAGTGCCCGGCCTCGGGCTGCTGCGACTAAGTCAAAGGCCAAGCCCAAACCCAAGAAACGCCGTTGTTGTAGTGGTAGTGGCTCTTCTCCAGGCCTCACTCGTTCTGAGCTGGCCTGCTCTCGGACTGGTGGTTTTAGGGGTGTCAGAGTTGGTGAGGCCACTCACCCTGCCCCTCGGTGCCTTAGCTTCACCTGCCAGGGCGCGCCTGGTGCATGGCGAGTGGCTAACCACGTCCTTGCTCAGGAGCAGCCGGACGTCGTCTTCCTTCAGGGAGCTTCTCTCGCACCCACTGAGGTTGCGGGTTTCGCCAAGGTGTGTCGCACTAAAGGTAAGGGTTACACTACGTACTTTCAGCCTTCTCTTCGTCACAAAGGTGGCGGCGTCCTTACGCTTGTGAACAAGGCCTTTCCTCAGAGACCTGCGGTCTGCAAGGCGCTTGACAGCGCGCAGATGGTAGGAGTCTTTGTGTCGGGGTGGCTCTTGCTTAACATGTATGTCCCCCTAGGGAGGAAGGCCCTGGTCAGGCTGCTCAACTTCTGCACGACGCTTTCCTTGAGGAGGCCCTCCAGCCATCACATCCGTGGCTGCTGGGAGGGGATTTCAATGAAGTTCCGACTGATTCTGCTGTTGCTGACCTGCTCCACAGTTTCAATGGAAGCACTTGGACTGTAGGAGCCCCCACTCGATGGCTAGGAAGTCGAGAAATTGATTGGTTTTGCTCTAACCAGCTGAGTTCCCTTTCGAAGGTTCGGTTTGCTTCTTGGCACCTAAGCGACCACAAGGGCCTCGTCGTTGACTTTGGTACGCCGCGCCCTGCTACCAAGGTTGGAGTCCTGCCGCGGGTAGCAGACTTGAGGAAACTTAAGGAACTCAGTGTCGAGGCTTGGCGGGCTGCTCTCGAGCGGGCCTGGGAAGCTTCTACTGAGTTCTCTGAGCTTTGCGCAAAGCTCCACGATGGCTCCGGCTGTTGTGTGCAAGAACTTTGGGATGAGTTTCAGGGTTGCTTGCAGGCTTGTTTCAGTGCTGCCTTTAAGGAGTGTGGCGTTGCTGCGCCGTTTAAGAAGAGACTTGCTGCTAAAGGGGCTGTTGCCACTGTCTCTTGGGAGTCTCAGCCTTGTCGAGGACCTAGGCAGGAGCACGGGGTCATGAGACATCGTAAGATGCGTCGGTGCTTGGCTCGACTGTACGACTACATGTCTTGCTTAAAGCAGGCCGATGACACTGCGGGTGCACAGACATTACGCAACCTCCAATCCTTGAAGCAACGTTGTGGTGACCTCTCTTTGGCTGAGGCCAGGGCTCAAGTGTCCTCTCTTAAAGATGCCCTCCGCAAAGAGGAGCAGCAAGAAAAGAACCGCCGCTTGAGCGAATGGAGGCATCGGGTCCAGAGTGATGTCGGTGAGCTTGGTAACTGGCTTAGATCTAAGGCTACGCCTGCTGCGGAGGGACTGATTGATCAGCAAGGACGGCACACCGAGACTGTCTGTGAAGCTGCTGATGCCATCGCCTCCTTTTGGCGCGACTTTTGGCGTGACTTGCATAGTCAGCGTCCTAGCTTCGAAGAGCGGTGTGCGGCTGTTCTTGAAGGCGTCGACAGGCCTCTTCGGCCTGCGTCTTTGTCGTTGCCTTGCGCCGATGACTTATGTGCTCGTGCCCGCAAGGCTAAGGGAGCTGGTGGCCCTGACGGGTGGCATAGTTCTGAGATTATGCACCCACCGGCTGGAGTCTTCCGCGTGTTTGAGTTGCTTGTCCATACTTGGCACGATCAAGGGTCTGTGCCTTTGCAGCTTCAGCAAAGCCGCATGGTCTGCATCCCTAAACCCCAGAAGCGGAACCAGCAGGGCTCCTTCGGCGTTGCAGATGTTAGACCTATCAGCATTGCTAGTGTCTGGTGGCGCTTGTTTTCTTCTGCGTGGTATCAGTCAGCTGACTTCAAGGCTTGGAGGAGTGGCAACCTGACTGTTGATATTGGTGCGATTACGGGCGAGGACATCTGCGTGACCTTGGCTGAAGTGATGCATCAGTTCGCCACTAAGAAGCACATCCTCACGCTTGACTTCACGAAAGCTTTTGACACGCTTGATGCTGATGTGTCGATCCGGTTGCTTCAACACCGCCTGGTGTCGTTGCTATGTTGCGCAGTGCTTGGTGTCATCAGTTGCGCTTCGTTCAGTGGAAACATCATTGCAGGCCTCAGGTTCTCCATGGTTGCGGCCAACCCCAGGGAGATCCGCTCGGCCCGCTTATGATGTCCTTGTGGGTCCAAGCCGGCCTCCAAGTCGTCAAAAGGCGGACTGCTGATGCTGCTGCTCCTGGGGCGGCCCCTGTGTCTTTCAACAAAGTCTACGTCGATGATCGCACGGTTGTTGACGCTTGTCCTAGGCGCTTGGCGAGTGTTTGGGACTTTTGGTTGCAGTGGAGTCACAGTGCCGGCTCGGTTGAGAACACTTTGAAGTCTTGGGTTGCTGGGGCTTCGGCTAAGCAAGTCTCTCGTCTGAAGGCTTGCTTCCCTCCTGACCGTGTTGTCAAGGTCGTCCAGGCCCTTGGCGCCAGCACTTACACTACTCCTCGCGCTCTGACGGGGCAGGAAGCTAAACGGGGGCAGGCTGCCAAAACCACGCTTGCTCTCCTCTCTTGCGTTGGGATGCACTTGCGCCAGTTTCTTGGGGCCGCTAAAGTCTTCACCATGTCCAAGGCCAACTTCGGGTGGGTTGCTCGTGCTCCCACGTTGCAGCTCTCTAAGATGCTGTTTACTGGTCGCTTCAAACATGCCCACAGAGTGAGGTACTCTTCTCCTTGGGTTCGGGCGTTGGTGTTTGGAACCAATGTGCACTTGGACTGCTTGTGGGCCACCAGGCTGGTTGGTGCGTTGGCTAAGCGCTCCGCTTCCACTCCCATGCCTTGGTCCTTGTTGCGTGGCTCGCCTTCGGCTGCGTTGCATGGTTGGTTGCTTGAGCGAGGTTGGAAACTCCTTGCGCCTTGGCGGTGGCAGCATGAGTGTGCTGGTGTCGCTCTTGACCTTACGACTCCCGTTGCCCCGCAGCGGAACCGGCATGATTCCCTTCAGCATCAGGTCCGCGTTGGCTGGCGGGCTTGGTGCGCGTCGCGGTGGCTTGACTATGGTCGCCATGAGGTGCGTGGTCTCTCTCTTCGTGACTTTCCTCACGTTGATTGGGAGGACGTGAGGGCGTGGGCTGCGTCTTCTGCCCCTGCTTGTACGGTTGCCCTTGGCGCCTCCTTTAGTCCTGCGACTTGGCTTGCTGTCGACAGTCGCCCGGTTCATGCTTCTTCTTGCATTTGGCCGGGGTGCCGTCGTCTCGGTTCCTGGCGACATATCACGTGGGAGTGCTCTTCCGCTGATGCTGTGCTTGTTAGGCCCCCTCGGCCTCTTTGCCCGTATGTCGCGCGCTTCGGTTGGAAGGTCAGCGGTGTCTCTCGAGATGCTACGGCTAGGGTGCGTCGCCACTTGGTCCGATGCCAGAAGCAGTTGTGGGCTTGTTCTCACGCTGCTCCTTCAGAGGAGGCTTGAACGGCCTGATGTTTTTGAGTCTTCCTGCAAGACTCCAGCTAAGGTGATGCCTTGCTTGGCCTCCCCTCGCTTTCGCTAAGGACGCTCTGGCTTCCTCTGTTCAGCTAACGACGTGGTGCGCTGTCCCTCGCCTTTGGCTTCGTGGTCTTCGGTGGTTGGGTGGTTTGGTGCGGTGTCGAACGAGCGGCAGTTGCACATCACAAAGTTCTTCTTCTTCTTCTGCTGTACATCTTCATTGGGGTGGCGTCGAGCACTTCAAAATCTATATATGCTGTACATCTTCACGCCGCCTTCTACGCCCCGCCTCCTGGTGAAGGCAACGATCCACAGCAGGAAGCTTCCCGCAGCCTGCAGGAGGTTTTTCAAGCTGCTCGAGTAGACTTTTCCAGACCCTGGCTTGCTTGTGGGGACGCCAACGAAGTCCCAGGAGATTCCAGCGTCGAGCTCACTCTTCAAGGGTACGGGGGTCAGGTGCTTGCACCCACTCGATGGACTGGAAACAGGGAGATAGATTGGGTCGCCACCAACTCTCCCGGCCTTCTTTCGGCTCCTGTTTGCTCTAATTTGGTTTTTAGTGACCACAAAGCGGTCCACACTCAGGTCGCCATCCGCAGCAGGGACTGCACTGTGGGGTACCTTCAGGGCTCAGTGTCCTGGGCCAAACCGGCTGGCCTCGACACAGATGCCTGGCGACAAGGACTGGCTGACGCATGGGCGCAGGACCCACGTGTGGCTCAGTTTGAAGCAGCGCTCCAGCTCCGCACTCTCAGCGTTCAGACTGCTTGGGACACGTACATGACTCTTTTACATGATACGTTCCTCAACGCCGTTAGGGCTTGTAAGGCTTCGTCTAACAGCTGTTTTGATTTTGAGCATACGGTCTCCCGCAACTGGGGTACGAGTCTTGCCAAAGGTAGACTCCCTGTTTGGAAGGAACGGCAGTGGGCCAGGGTTGGGCCTGCTCGCTGTCCTGGTGAGTGTGCCTCTCGAAAGCTCCGCAGGAAGCTCGCTCGCACCTACGAGCTCAAACGCTGGTGTGAACTCCCGAATCCCCAACGCCGTACCCGTGAAAGTGAAGCCTATGCCTTGTGTAGAAAGCTTGATTTTCGTGCTGGCCCCTGGAGTCATGAAGCGTTGCCTTGGGCCCGCGCGCAGATTCCCGTGCTGACAAAAGAACTCCGAACGCTTGAGTCCAATCAGCGTCGGGAAGCTCTTCGGGCTTGGAGAAACTATATCCTGCATGAGCCCTCGGGAATGGGCACCTGGCTTAAGCAACGCGAACTTGTGCCAGTCAATGAAGTCACAGGCTTGGGTCGCTCGGCTCACCACCCTAAAGAGGTCGTTGCCCTGGTCACTGAGTACTGGGAGGAGTTTTGGGCTTCGGCTCACGACAGGGGCCCAGATGCGGATTCCGTCTGTGCTGCTTTGGAACGCAATGCTCTCAGGGATACGGCAAGAATCCAGTGGGAGCCTCCCACTCTTCAACTTCTTGAGACGATAGTCCGCAAGGCTAAAGGGGCTGCTGGCCCGGACGGCTGGGCGGGCAAGGAGCTCAGACACCTCCCGTTGGAGGCCCTCCGCTTGTTCCGTGAACAGGCCTTGCTCTGGGAGAGGCTGGGTGAATGTCCGGCTCAGCTTTTGCATGCTCGCATGATTAATCTTCCTAAACCGCACAAAATTCAGGGTTCGACTGTTGACATCGAACATGTCCGTCCCATTTGCATCATGTCATGCTTTTGGAGACTGTGGGCCAGCGCTTGGATCCAAACTCCCAGCCTCCAAGCCTGGTTGCGTGCCAACTTGCCCAAAGAAGTCGCTTACGGTAAGAAAGCTGACGCTTTGCAGTCGGCAGCTGTGTTCTTTGAGCACATGGCCAAGGACGGCTATGGGGGGTCCCTTGACTTCACGAAATGTTATGACCTCATGAGACCTGAGGGCACGCTTCGGCTCATGACGGCTGCGAGTTTCCCTCAGGGGCTTGTGGGCCTGTGTCGAGCAGTGTGGGGGTCGCAGACTAGGTGGGTCTGCTGGGACAACTGCTGCCATGGTCGGCCTCTTTTCGCCGGCCACGCGACGGCTCAGGGCTGTCCGTTTGGTCCCCTTAGTCTTGCACTTTGGATGGCCTCGGGCTTAAAAGCCACCAACCAGCTTTCTACTGGGGCTGCTGGTTTGGGACACACGTGTGTTTACATGGATGACAGATCCATGACTGCTCGCAGCGCTAGGGCCCTAGTCGTCAAGCTCACGGACTGGCAGTGCTGGTCTCAGACTGTGGGGCTCCAAGAAAGTCGGCCCAAGACTCAGCTCACGGCCACCACTGCCGCTCGCCGCCGGGCCCTTATGGTAGCTTTTTCGGACCCTGAAAAGGTCACTGATCAGCTCGAAGTTCTTGGGGTCACGGCTAGAGTCTCTAACCGGGCTAAGTCTGCCAAGGAGGAAGCTCGTTTCGCTGCTGCTAAACGCGTGATCGCCGTTTTGGGTAATCTTGGGTTGCCTTTTGAGCGTTTTCACTCCGTTGCTCGTAATTTCGGGGTTGCCAAGGTTGCTTACGGGTGGCTTTGCAACTTGCCGAACAAGTCTGATGCATGGTCCCTGTGGACTGCCATGCGTTCGGGTCAGAAATGCTTACGGAGGGCTAATAGGCATGTCCGTGCTATCCTTCTCGGTGGCAACAGTCATCTTGATATAGTGTCTGCTGGGTCTTTGCTTCGCGCCTTGGCCGGCATTCGTGACAGAGGCTTGGTTGAGTGGCACAACAGAGCGGGCTCGCCGCTCAAAGCTTTCCGCAAGTGGATGGCGGAGCAAGGCTGGGTTGAAACGGGCCCTTGGGCTTGGCGGGGCTGTACTCCGGAATGCGAGTTGATCTCAGTTCCGGTACAGCAGTTCCTTTGCTCCTTCACGCCCTCAGGCAGGGATGGAGGGCGGGGCAGTGGAAGGCCTTCCTCACCAGAGGGCAGAGACATGAAGTCCAGGAGCTCAGCGATGTGTCTCCGGCTCAGATCCTCCAGTTCGACTTTGCTAAGACCCGCAGGTTCTCCCAGGATAACCGTGGTTATCGTACGGTGGCCTCTCTGGCTACGTCTACTCCGGCCTGTTTTCAAAACAGCAGAGATGAAACGTCCACCCTCTGTCCCTGGGGGTGTGGGGCTTTAGGTCATTGGCACCATGTTGCTTGGCTCTGCCAAAACCGTCCTTCCCAGAGATGTCTTCCCCCCAACACTTCGGTCGGGCGCCGTCTTGGCTGGGTCCCCCGAGATCTGAATGCTCAGGATGCTCGTAGCTTGGTGGCTTGGTTGGAGGTCGTGCAGTGCGCCATCTGGCGTCAACGCCACGGTCGTCCGCCGGAGGATTAGTTTTTCATGTCCTCTTGCGCTTGACTTAGTGTCTGCTGTCTTTTGACCTGCCCCTGCAGGTTCTCAGCTGTCCCGCGCAGCTAAGGTCCGGAAGTGCTTTTGCGCAGCTAAGGTTATGCATTTTGCTTCCGCTTTTATGTGCGGCCGTCGTTGAGGGCGTCCTCACTTCAAAACTTCTTCTTCTTCTTGCTGTACATCTTCAATGGGTGAGTACTTTGTATCATTCTGACGCCTTCCAAACCTGGATGCGGTCGGTGTTGATGCCTGAGATCGCTGCGATTAACGGCGAGGATCTGTATGTCACTTTGCTCAGGATTTTCGAGCAGCTGGCTGAGCAGGGTATGGTTTTAGCTTTGGACTTCACGAAAGCTTTTGATGCTTTGGATGCCCGGGTTACCATTGAAATGCTTCGGAAGTTGAAGTGGCCCCCTGATCTTTTGCGCGTTTTCAGTAGCGTTTGGATGCAGTTGGCTAGGTACATCCAATTTCAACACCACTGTCATCCGGAGCCTCTTGTGGCTGGAGTACAACCGCAGGGGGACCCGCTTGGACCATTGATCATGGCCTTGTGGGCCCAAGCAGGACTCCTCTCGGTGCGGGGCCTGACGCAGGCCCAGTCTGCGCAGACTACTGTCTACGTAGATGACAGGACCATCGTCGCTCGCGAGGCAAGGGTGCTGTCTCTGCAGGAGCAGAGCTGGGCCCAGTGGTCGGCTTCTGTTGGCCTGCTTGAGCATCCGGCTAAGACTGATGCTACTGCCATTACTGCGGCCCTCACCCGCAGTTTGGCGGAAACTTTTCGGCCTGATGCGGTCCGTAAGCATGTCAAGTTGCTGGGCGCTTGTAGTTACTTTGGGCCGCGGACCCACACTGAGGCGGAAGCTAAGAGACTGCAGTCCGCTGAGCGCCGCCTTAAGCTTCTGGGATGTGTTGGTTTCGGGCTTGCTAGGTTTCTGAGGGAAGCTAAGACCTTCGCTCTTTCCAAGGCTAACTTTGGATGGATATCTAGAGCTCCTACGCTCGGTGCATGCAAGAAGCTCTGGACCTGTATGTGGAAGGCCTCAGGTCGTATTCACTACAGTAATCCATGGACTCGGGCCCTGCTGTGGACCAACTGCCATCTCGACGTGCAGTGGGCTGTGCGCTTGGTAGGTGCTGTGCTTAAGCGTGCTAGTAAGGAGCCTGTCTTGTGGACTCTCATGCGCGGCACGGCCCCAGCTGCTTTGAATGCGTGGCTCATCGCTCGGGGCTGGCTTCTGGCTGGACCGTGGCGTTGGAGCCATCCGTTTGCTGGGCTCCGCTTGGACCTTACTGCTGGCCGGGGCCCCATGACGCAGAAGGCGCTCAAAGACAGGATCGGTCGGCAGCAGCACTGCCTCAGACAGGGCTGGAGAGCTTGGGCTGCAACCCAATGGGTTGCCTGTGACCGCCATGAGCTCAGGACTTTTGACTTGTGGCAGGCTGGAGGCCAGGGCCTGCGCAACCTTAACTGGCCAGACACTCAGGCTTGGGCGGGCTCTAGTGCTGCTGCAGCGACAGTCGCATCTGGAGCCTGCTTCTCACCAGCTACGTGGCAGGTTGCATCCATTGATTGCAGAGAGGGTCCTCGTGATCATTTGTGCATTTGGGGATGCGGTGCTTTGGGCACGTTAGACCACCTCCGGTGGACATGTCCTCACCGACCGCGTATCCTCCCTAAACCTAGGAATCCACTTACGGCTCGTTTCGGGTGGCGAGTTGAGGGGGGGCCGCAGGACCTCCGCCGGCTCCGAGAGGTCCGTGAGTGGCTCACCTTTGTCCAACTGCAGATGTGGGAAAGGAGATTTCGGTGAGGGGCTGGTGTTGCCTGGGGTGATTGGGCGGTGAGGGCTGGGAGGGTGGGTACTTTTGGGCCTGACTGCGCATGTCTTGTTCTGTTTGCACACGTTCTGACTGTGCTGCCTGTTGGCGGTTGTGTCAGAGAAGCGCTTGCTTCCCTGTACTGAGGTACTTGTCCGCGGAGAGCATCTAAGGACATGCTTCTGTGCTGCGTCGATGATTGGCGGCATCGAGCACTTCAAAATCTATATGCTGTACATCTTCATTGGGGTTTTTGCAGTATTGAATGTCGGGACTGAGCTCTAGGGCTTGACCCTGCGAATCAAAGACCCTGAATCTGTCTTTGGTCTGCACGCAACAGACTTGCGAACAGTTTAGGGCAACATCCGCGCGCCCGCCACTTGCAAACGCAGCATATGGGGCAGCGTCCGTCTCGCAGTTTGGGCCTGCATTGTTCTCAGGGCAAGGGCTTTCGTTGGCTCTTGGTGTGTTGGCTTGTGACACTTATTTCGATCGGACGCTCTGGTGCAACGCTGCCGAGCGCATCCCTCTCAGCATGTCCGGGCATGTCGGAAGGAGGGTTCACTGTCGAAGGCGTCGAAGGCAAAGCGCTTTCCGGGGTGGTGTGGAGAGCGCTGGCCTTACAATTGGCTCAACATACCGACTCTGGCCAACAGCCGTCAGAACACCTGGACTCAGGCGACAGAGTCAACCCCTGTGCAGCTAACTTGCGGCCAGTTCAAGCCTCGCACGCAGCGGAACCCGAAACGACGTGCGTAGCCACTGCATTGCAGCCAGAACAGAACACCCGATCTAGCTCCGCGAATTCCAATGTGATGATGTTGTGCTCGTCAGTGCTTCTGCTCATTGAAAAAAGGTCGCAGCCCAGGAAGACTATAAATATAACAATTCAAAAGTATGGGATAAATGCCGTTTTCTTGAGGCCAATTTTGCAACTTGTAAACGTGCACAGGGCATCTCCAGTTTATCGTGTATAACCAATCCGGTGGTAGATGCTTGCGGCATAATTTGCTGGATGAGTGAGGGCCGAGTGGATGCGACCAGCAGGGATAGCCAGAGGAGCGTTGAACATACTTGTCAGATACCGAATGGACAACTGTAAGGTTAGAGTTTTTGTTCCAGAGTGATATTGAACGGTCGGAAGGGATTAGATTTGATTAGATGCCGCCTGAAGACTTGCCATTACCTGCATTGAAAGAGCTTGCTTGTCTGCCAGCGAAATTGCAGTCGTCGTAATTTCAGAGTGTGGTTGCTTTGTGGAGTGCAACCAGTATGAAGCTGTTCATGCAGTCCAAGCTCCGTGCCGTCAGGGCTTGTATGTGGATCTAACTCAAGCTGCAAACGGTGTACAGTGTTTTAAAGCCTCTCATGCAAGAACCCATTTTATCTGTTGTATGTAATTAGTCTCCCGCCGTTGAAGCGCTGAATAAGAAACAACATCATCAGTTATGTTTCCTATTTCCAAGGTAACACGGCGATTGAAAGCGCCAGTGCCGACAAGGCTCATGGATGGAGTTCATGGAAGACATGTCAGCGAAAGCTGCCCATAGACACCATGCAGATTCGTAAGCATGTGTGACCACACCATTGCCACCGTTGGTGTGTAGCATTGGATGCAAGCTGCCCGGAAACCACGCACGCCCTTTTTTTTTGTGTGTGTGTGTGTGTGCGTGAATTCCGAAACTTTCGGGTAATCAGGGGGCATGGAATCCAGCGGTGTAGGGTGTCATTCTGATGTCGCGCACAACTCTTGCACATTGAGACTCATTGGGCTAATTCGGGAAGCTCGGTTCTATGCTTGCAGGAACTCGCCACCGTGAAGTACGAGCGCAAGAAGAAAAGCCAAGTTGCCGCTCGCCGGATCACCTTGGCTTTGATTCTGGTTTGGCTGTGGGTATATCTCCCGAAACACGGTTTGAATGTTGTCATATGTTGTCATAGTCTATGGGTCGAGAGTTTTTTGCTATTTTCCGAGACTAGGGGCTTTGTGTTTGTGATTGGTTCTGGCTTCAGATTCGGGTTTCAGCGGTTTCAGCTGTAAGTCTGATCCAAGGATCAATTCCTCGCGGCCTGCTCCTGCTCCTGCTGCTGCTACTACTGCTTCTGCTGCTACGACTGCCACTGCCACTACCTAGTGACGAGGAAGGAGGATGAGGAGCAGGAGTTGTTGCGGTTGTTGCGGTTGTTGTTCTTTCGGTAGAAGTCGTGTTGTAAATTGAAGTGGTGTCGGTTGTGGTAGCAGTACATGCCGTGCCACCAGCATCGTGCGAGCCCATGGCCCTAGCAAGACTGGAACGAAAGATCCCAGGCCTCCTCTCAGAGTTGTCGAGTCCCTCAAACTTCCGGGTTCATGACGTAGCCTGGGGTCGGCTGGCACAGGAAACTCTCCGGAAGATCTTCGAGGAGCCGGGTGAAATCAACTTTCCTATTCAACATGGTGTGCAAAATTTAGGGCTCAGTTGACAGGATTCCGAACGACAGACCTACATCCGAAGTCTACAAACGAGCCTGACTTGTCCAAGACACAGTTCAAACTTTGCTTGAAACTGCCGAGCCAATCTCTACCGGCCCAGCGGAGTTCCATCCTGCTGTCAGGAGCTGGATAGCTCCAGCGCTGATAACATCAGCAGCCCGGAAGTTCAGAAGAGCGTGACTGGATTCGGTGAGGACATCTGGTTGATACTTAGGGCGGAAGGTCTGCACCTGACGGAGCGTCTTACTGCCTGGTGGTTTTGCTGCCTGTGTGAGGTTGGGATGTTGGGTTGTTCACTTGTTGGCGTGTTTTTTGTCCAGTCTTTCTGGTTTGGGCGAGGAGAACAGTAAGTGCCTGGCGCAAGCTTAATGCATAGGAGCAGCCCTCTCACGGAGTGTCCCGAGGCTTACAGGCCCCCGAAAATGCCCGCGAAGTAAGGCATCAAGGATGTGGAAACGGCGATGTCACGTGGGCGCTTGTGCCATGGCACGGTCGGGGTAGAGTGCGGGCTTTCGATTCGGAGCTCTTCGCACAGACAGATCTTCCTGTACTCTCGTCAGAGATGGCTCCCATGTCGTTCAAGGACAGCTAGCCAGGATTTTGAAGTGGGCATCGGACATACTCGTACTATCTCGAAAAGGCGAGTTTGGATTTCCAGCAGTGCAGGAGTGATGGTGGTCCGTCCCTCTGCGAAATGCTCAGGTCCAACTTTCTGGAATCCATGGGCATCTCCACAGAGGACGTGTCCTGGGTTCAACAGGAAGCGCGCAGTAAGTCACTGGCTATTGTCAAGGAGCTTGCTTCAATATTCCAAGCGGCCAGTGACAAAGCGTTCCATGATGGAAAAAGCATGTCAGCTCAAAAGCTGCCGGACCCATCAACACACACAGGGAGCAATTTAAGCTTCTGACGCCCGAACTCTAGAAACTAAGGAGGCGCCGAATGCTTAATTCCAAAGGTATGGACCTTCTTCATGCTCATCGATGCGAACGAGAACGGCTCCTGTGCCGCACTACGCGAAGATGGGTTCGGTTTCACACATGCTGAATTACAGTCCAGGGTAGCTCAATTTACTATCTATCCGAAGAATTTCGATCCCTGCGGCCTCCTGAAGCCGACAGCGGATCAGAACCGAAGCTACAGCACACTTAAGTTACTACCCTTCCCCGAAATGTCAGATCGATTGTTGTTACCCTTTGCTGCCATGGTTGGGGATGAGGATCAGCTACCCCACTTCTAGCCTCTTCAACTACGTATGGGGCACCTGCACATCAGCACTTCGACTAACTGCTAGGTACATGCGGAGTGCGCTTTAGTAGTATGCGAGACCTCGGGCTCACGGGACCGTTCTTCTGGGAAGCCCATCTTGGGAAACCGGAAAAGGTTCTGTGTGTGAAGCTAGCCGTGTCTAGACGGGGCAAGCCGACAGGAAGCAGACCTCTGGGCGAGTGAAGCGCTAGCAGGTCCTGTTGCCGGGTTTCCATGCGGTTGATGTTTGAAGCACTGCCCTCTTGGGAGTGTGTGGTAATGCTAGGCTCGGCTCATGTCACGATATGCAATGTGGCTGATCTCTGTGACGGCAGCTAGAAAGTTTGCTTCAAAATGGTAGCACAGGAGCACAGACTAAGCAGCCGAGCCCGAGGACTTCTCGATCTCGATGAGTTTGTCTCCGGATGCATGCAGTGCTTCGGCGGAGTTTGGAAGCTTGAAGTCAAACGAGCTCGGGCCCAGATATGTAGTCCTTTCACCGGATCAACGACATTAATAATAAAGGACTTGGACAGCAAGAAAGTCTCCTTGCGTCCTACGACGGCATTGGGGTTCTCACTTCTGACCTCGGCTTCTGCCACGGTCACCTGTCTAGAGGTTGAACGGGCCTGCACGGAGCATTCAACTCGCGAAGATGAGCTACGAGAAGCTTGGACTGACAGCTGCTGTTGAGAGAGTCGGATTTTTTGCAGGTGCAGGATACTTGAAGTGGCTTGAAGCCGATCACCCGTCGAAGTGGGTACTGTACTCGTGCCGACTGCCATTGAAAAAGTTCCTTGTTCGGTGGCGGTACAGGTAGGATTTTGAAGGGAACGGAGATTCCCACAAAATTCCTCCATGTAGGATTCACGAGCAGTGGAAGATCTTATGCAAAGCTCAACATGCCCACATACCGACACCAACACTCGGTATCCTAAGACCTGGAGCACCCCCGGCCTTGCTTTTTTCTAAGCTGAGGAACAAGGTGACCAGGAGAGAGATTCGAAACATCATGGAGGACTTGTCTCCGCTGCAGTAAGTGCGCTCAGAGCATGACGGCGTGTGATATCTACGTGGAGAGCCTTCGAGCTAAGGTGGTAAGCAAAGTCGGAACTACTCCAAGGTTCTAGCGTGCTTAGATGGGAGTATGTCCGCTAATTACCCGGTCTTGCAGTCAACTTGAGCTATAGCTTCAGCTCAACGTTGCCAACCTAACAACACGTCCTGCAAGAACAGCAAGCCACGAAGAGGTCTTGCAGTTTTCAATTCCGAACCCACTTTGCACAAGCAAAGCCTTGTATTGTAGCTCCAGGGAAGTAAATGCAGATGCTTGGCCCAGCGAGTCCGGGCAGGTCCAAGTACTGCACGGGAGATAGCGCCCAAATAATCCTTGATCGGTTCGTTGCAGGAGCTGAAGCAGGTGTCCGAGCAGGTGTCAGGGGTGGGCGTTTCTCCCGAGGCCTGCCTGCGCACTGCAACCTGCCAGGGCTGGCACAGACATGGAGACTCAGGTTGTTGAAGTCTTCAGTGCCACCCAGCCCACCTGCCCCCAGTGGCTGTCTTGAAACCTTCTTTCTTGGATTCTTCATCGCGTCGGCAGACGCAGGAGAGGCTATCAGAAGAGGTCCTCCTCGATCCTAGACCTTCAGCTCATGCCGTAAATGAGCTAGGTCAGCATCCGGATCCTTTCCAGCCCAGGTAGTCAAGTAATTAGTGTTCGATCGCTTCAATCAGGGACAATGAACATGAGACCCCCGAACCGCCCTGGCTTGACCCTGGCCAGGTGATGGAAGGCAGGAGAAAGCGCGCCATGCTCAGCGAAGCCTTCTGACCCGAAAATCCCGGGTCGCAAGCGACTGAGCTGGTAGCGCGTGTTGGGTGTAAAGCCTGTAGCTTCACGGATCGCAGAACTGACGCGGGCTAGGAGATCAAGATCATGCACGTACTGTATAACGTATGACCCAAGGTCTACGAGCCCTAACTTGATCCCGTGGGAGTCAGATCTTGACGACGATTGGGTGTGGAAGGCGTCACATTTAGCCGTTGCTGCAGAGATCGCGCAGCAGGTGCCACGAAAGTCAGCTCCACCCTCTAAGAGGATAGGGAGCACTTCAAGGATCAGGGACTTGGCCAGCAGGCTACGAGTTAGGTGGGTTATAGCAGACTCCACGAACTTACCAGCTTCTTTAGCTCTTTACTAAGTCCACTGATCCTGCGAGCACGCACGTGCGTCCTTGGAAAAGACTGCAGCACCTGTGACTTGGCCGCTTGCTTTTCTTGCAAGCGCTGATGGCGGCTTCGTAAGAGGTTCCATCCAAAGACTGTGATTCTGCAGATTCTACAGCATACCTTGGTGAAAGAGTAACATGTGCTCCGAGTGGAAACATGAGGTCAGGACACAGCACACTGTGGCTCAGATTGCATCTGAAGTTTCACCAGAATAAGACAATGCCGCACCAGCATGGCCAGCACATTGCAGGTGAGAGCTAGGTGCACCGCAGCTTCGGATTGCAGGATCTTCTAAGCCGTTGAACACTTGTGAATGGGAAGCGACGGAACGGATGTGCAGCCTGTAGCCGACGGAGCCCGGAAGATGCTGGCATGATCTGCTTCAGATGAAGAGGCCAGTGACCGGTGTGGGGAGATGTCGATGTGGAGAGATGGGGGGCTGGGCGAGCAGGATCGGGAGCGTCTGATCTTGTAGCCGCAATTTTATCTTGGGCCTTCGAGATGCAAAACGTGAAACTCCCCTAATGCAAGCAGGTACAGCAGGCTGCATGGTGGCAAGGCGCGTGATTGAGTCGCATAAAGAGCCTTCGGGGATTCTTGGAATCTGTTTCCCGACCTAAACCAGCTGATGCTACAACTCTTCATTTCAGTGTCCTTGCTGAGAACCCGGAGCCATGACCCTTACGTGCGTCTTTTGTGACTCCATTTTTGCGCAGCTCTCCGGCACAAGTTCGAGCTCATCCCTTTTGCAGGAGCAGATTCGGCATTTCCGAAGGCAGCTGCAGGTTAGCACATACAAACATCCCAGCAAAGTCATTGCGGCCATGACTGCCGACAGCTTCGACGGCGACGAGGTGCACTCTGCAGATTAATTTCCTGAGGTCTTTGCTTCGCGCGCCAGCTCCTGTTGTGGTTCTTACCTGGCCTGGGATATTCTTGCGCTGCTACTGCTACTGCTACCGATACTTCTTCTGCCGCTAGGGGCTGGCAGGTGTGCGGAACTGGGTGACATAGCTTTCAGGGTTTCGGGCCTGGTCCTTTTGGGAAGTTTCGGGTTGCCGGATCCGTTTCATGAAGCGGAGAACGCTTGGAGTTCCTGAGCTCTAGGGTTGCCAGATGAATCCACCGCTCTCGAGAAAGCAGACCCCACAAAAGGCAAGTCTGCACAAAGAGGTGCTTGGGCTGCCTGCGGCACAGTTCAGGGAGCTCCGCAGCGGCTCAAGCTGAAAAGTGCAGGGAAGGCAGATGCGAGTGCTTCAGCTTTGTACTTCGGACTTGGAAGCACTTGGAAGTCTTTAGGCCAGCTCGAAAAAGCAGATGTTCTCTCGTTGGTCCAATCAGCGCCAAGCCACAAAAAATCAAGTCACTGATGTCATGTAGAAGCAAGATCCATGGCGCGATGTGAGGATAGCATGCGAGTGCGACAAGGCATGACCGTTTGGCACTCCGTGCAGTTTGGCGTTATAGTTCGTTACCATGCTACAAAGGCTATACTCTATAGCCTAATGAATGCACAAGGCTGGATGGAGACAGACAACACAGTGACACACAGCTCACAGCATGCTGTTAGATGGTATGACACAACGCGAACTAGCACGTTATGGGATGTGACATTCAGCGTGTTGGTTTAATGTAACAGAGGTTGATAGTGTAACATTGCTGGCTTGGTGCATCGTAGGCAACGGTCGCAACCACGCTGTTCCGTTTGTGTGACCAACACTGAGCTTTTAATGTTACCCGTGCGGCACTACGGCGAGCAACGAACACTAGCTGCAAGTCAGTGACTTGGCGCAATGCAAAAACAGAGGACTAGAAGACATGGTTCGCTCCGATGATCCCAGCCGTCGGACCACTGAGGCTATTTGGAGCTGGAGTTCGCCAAGCAGCAGGACCTTCTCCACGTCACGCGCTTTACCAAAAGGGCCGCGGGCAGATTGCTTCCAGCAGCGTCATCGGAGAATTGTGCGCGAAGAATCATCAAAGCACGTGTGTTGGGTGCCTGCGCTAACTGTCGGGCCGAGAGACAGAGGGAGCCCATCCTAGGCGTTGCTTCACGGGGGCTCGGGTTCAACGATGTCCACCCCACTGCCGTACAAGCTGAGCGGCGGCGAGGCCCATGCAGGGCCCAGGGGGCCTTGGGACAGGGGGAGTGTGGAGTGTGCAAGTTGTTGACAGCAGCTCTGAATTTGAAGATCTGAGCCACAGCTTCGCGGACCGAAGGCTCCTGCTTCTGCTCATGCTTAGTCCAAAGGTGCTTTAGAAGAAAGCTCGCAATGCTTACGCAGAAGCTATCTTGGACAGCCCCAAGGTCTGTCCATTCCATGAAGTTTTCTCCAGCCAAAAAAACGGGAGCCAAATCGAGGAGTCCGGCGCGGGACGCGATGTTTGGGGCTCTGGGTCACTTGTTGGTTCCGTGCTCATCCATAGTTAGTTCCGAGACAACGATACTACAGTACGATAACCCGGCATTGGGTGATGGGCACGCACGCTAAAAGCAGCCTCATTCGCAGATCAGGCTCTTCTCCGTGCCAGTGGGTGTTTGGATGCAATCCAAAGCTGCCAGCTTCCCTTCTTAGCGATGGCGGTTCGGTGGAAAGCTGTCAACTGACCAACGACAGTGATCGGCTAATGCAAATCGAAGCCGTCCGCACCCAGGCCATGAATAATCACAACCGCTACGAGGCACACGAAGCCCTGCGTGCTGCTCTGCTGTGCAAGCGCCGGCCCTATCGCGGATCTTTCCACACCCCCCCCCCCCCCCCCCCCCGTTCTGCCCCGCATGATGGGGAAGGCACCGCTGAGGGCCATCGCCAGGGAATCGTGCTGTCCGTGGAGCGCACCCTGTCAGCTGCAACGCGGCCGTTAATCTTTGGATTCGCAACAGCCACGATAGCATTGTGCAGAGCGCACCTGAACAGGTACGGCCAGTTTACGGCGAGCAAGCCGTCGTGTCGCGGTCACCTGAATCGCAGGACTTGGAGGTGTTGAAAACGTTGACAAGGGTGTGCCCTCGTCTCGAGGAGTCGCAAGCTCCCGGCTCCTCAATGTAGTGCCACTGAAGACACTGTTCACGTAGTAGTGCAGCTGTCGGAGCATCTTTTCCTTGTTGCTGAATTCCGTCTCGCCTTCCCGCTGCTCGACTTATTATATTCACAATCGTTGCACCCATCGCCCACCACGTCAAGTCTGCTTTGCGGCTATGCTTTTTCTGTGCTTGTGCCCCGCAGTGTAACAAGCAGGACTTTCGCGGGCTTGCACTAGTAGGTAGAGGTTTACTGTTACAAATTTGATTCAAGATTGCCAACCCGCGCAGTCTGCAAAATCGGATAGTGGAAACATGCTGTGAGTCTTGCTGCCGTCGCTTGCGTTTTCTTGTTCATGCTTTGCTACAGCCATTCTTCGCTTCCAGCATTCCGGCAGCAGCGGTGTTGGAAAACTGTCCGAATCTTCGGCGTCCGTGGTCTTGACGCATCAAAGCCCTTTGTTCCAAAAGCCTGCTTCTTTGCATGTGATGCCGCTTTTGGCGAGCATTCCGTCTAATTAGGGTAACCCGGCGCAAGGCCCCACAGTTTTCAATGTCTGCACTGAAATCCTGAACCGTACACTTCCGAGAGGAGCCCCTTTTTGATGACGATGACCATGACGATGACCGTGACGGTGAGAAAGCGAGCGCAGGTGCCAAGGGGAGGAGTACAAGGAAGGCGTTGACAGCTGCGGTTTCGAAGGTGCGTTCTGCGCAAGCTCTATACTCTATGCAATGTGAAGGTTGTAGGGCCAATAGAATGAACAGAATGCCAAGCTCAAGCCGACAGCTGAAGCTCTGGAAGATTCGGTTTATGCCTAGCAGTTAAGGCAGAGAGGCTTGCCACCAAACTTTGGACGTCAAGCACCATTTAGGGACCTCTCCTGGAGGCAGCTCCGTCACAAGAGTGAAAAAGGCTGGGACTCCGCGCACTCCGTTGGTCTTGCGGTCATTGAGAGACGAGAGCCTTGAGCACCGAAGCCATTAATCCGGAGGGCTGTCTTAAGTACAAACTTGTTGTGGCCGGCTCCCTAGGGTCTATGCCTTCAGGAGGCGGTGCAGACACGCTCTGCGTTTGTTCTGACCCTCTCTCCCTTCACCCTCTTGTGCCCCTTTCGGGACTCGCACGGATTCGCCAACAGCATATTCATGCGATCATGAGTCCTACATGGCCTTGCATAGCCATCACAGAGCATGTGCCAGCGCCGATTGTCTGGCCACGAGTTGTATTCTAATGCCCGCTTCAGCCTCATTCCACCTATACCGTGCCACGTCTCCGTACCAGGAGACTGTCTGGCACGAGAATCACATGGCTCAAGCGCAGGAGCAAGCCACGCACTTGACGCTGACCGCAACTGGGAGTTGCTCTGAATTGGTATCTCGCTTAAGGTCCGCGCTACGACAATCTTCTGTTGAAAGGGTGCATCAAGGGTGACCTCGGAAGGAGATGGGGGCCGTGCTAACAGATTGAAAGCGTGGAGTTAAGCTCATTTACATCGACTCTGCGGAGAAAGTGAGGGTCTTGCAGAGCTCTGGTGCCACCAGAGCTTGCACTTGTCTATGCGCAAGCCTTGAAGCTAAAACCCCGGCTGTCGCACAGAGAGCTTTCAAACAAGGGCAACGCGGAGGCGGAACTCGGAGTCCCCCGACAAATCATAAGCTTTTGTCTGCATGAAGCTCTTCGGGAATCCGCAGAGAAATCCGAGGAAGCGTGTCCGAACCGCCTCTGAGAGTGAGGCGATGCATCTTCGTTGCTGCCATGATGACAATCAAACAAGTACGCTTTCTTATGATAGGAGTCTAGCCGTCGCTAAGAAGAGGACCTTCCGAAGCTTAGAGCGTAAAATTTTAGGGGAGTTCAGCCTACCGAAGACCTGCGGGGAGTTTCGCAGAGTTTCGGCTTTCGCTTGGGGCGCCTGGGGCTTGCCGCGCGCGGAGGTCAACGAGACGTGGAGGACTCTGCTCCGACGCATCGCACCTTTGCGCATGGCAGGGAGGATTCCAAGAGTCTTTTCGAGGATTTTAGGTAATCCACTTCCCCAGTTGCCCAGCCCTGATAATGATGAAGGTGTCGACTGTCGTTCTGAAGATGTCTCCGCATTTTGCAGTTCGGCCTGCATCTTCTACATAGCGAACATAAAGCTGCTGTAGTACATGCGAATTTTGAGTACACATCCCGCAATAGACAACCCTCTTCCAATTCCAGACCGAGAAACTCCAAAGCAGCGAGAACAGCTCAGGTCGATTCTGACCGGTTCGGAAACTTGATCATGGCTATCATCATGGTGCCCCAGTTCAATGCTGGGTGAGCGGCAGAAACTAATTTGAGGCTAGTGTGGAGGCTGTAGGACGTTGGGATGCACGCTCGTGGGGCCTGGATGCTGTCAACGTTCATTGTGGGAGGAATATGAGAGGTTTTTGCCGTACTTGCAGTGACAGATTGAATTGAATGCAAACCATCAGCTGAGCCAGTGGCTCTTGAGCCGCACTTTCGTTCGACTTCGAAGATCCTCGAACGTGATGGTTGGGGCTGTGGCTGTTGCTTGCCAAACTCTGGGTACTTTGGGCCGGACAGAGAAGCCGTCACTGAGGCCAACGTCGTCCTCATGGGCATTGAGGCGTCTGCATGGCCAGCGCTGAAGCCCACCTGGAGTTGTTTGCCGTTTTGGGCTGTTGGAGTCGTGGTTTGGTCCAATCAGCGTGCCCATTCCCCCGGCAAGGCCCATAAAGCCAGAGTCCTCTAGGTCTGGATCCGTGAGAATCAAGACCTCGCTCGGGGGCGTACCCCAGCCAGCCAGACTCTGTCACCTCGGGCAGGTGGATGTTGCGGAGAACCTGGGCGAGGCTCATTGACCGGCTTTATATGCTGGCTGTGTGTGTGTGTGTGTCTGTGTGTGTGTGTGTCTGTGTGTGTGTGTGTCTGTGTGTGTGTCTGTGTGTGTGTCTATGTGTGTCTATGTG
>CAJNJA010060809.1:5118-23652 GCA_905231915.1 Symbiodinium necroappetens
ACTACTACTACGCTGCTACTGCTACTGCGACTGCGACTGCTACTGCTACTACTACTACTACTACTACTACTACTACTACGACTACTACGACTACTGCAACTGCTACTTTTGCTGCTTTACTATCAGTACTGCTATGCTATTGCGATTCATATTCTCATTCTTATTGCTGTTACTTGTACTGTTAGTAGGCTTATAGCTACAGTAACGGAATATTCATTCGTATATTCTTTCGTACTAAATACTCCGACTCGCTTTTATTAGAGTCGCCATGCACTTACTGCACAGCGTTCTATATTCCTCAAAGTTTTCTTTCCTCTCTCTAACCGGCACTTGTCTGAAGCCCCAACACTGAGCCGGTGCTTCGAGTGTGAAACAGCTCCTGCGCAGGAGTCCGTTAAAAGGCTCAGGCGCCTTAGTAAGTGAGCTTACAAATAAGGAAAGTATATTTATTGTAAGTACTGTGACTACACTTCTGAGTAAGGTAGCTGTACTTACGAGTGCTTACAACACCAACAAAAGTGCCTATAATGCTGCTTACTACGTCCCCTGATCCTTCAGGAGGGATTCGGCTCTTCGGGTGCAGCCTGCACAAAAGTCATCTGGCTCAGTCATTGAGAAACTACAGTACCGTCTATCTGTCTACCTGCCTACCTAAATGTATACAGGCATGCGTGTGTGGGGTGTGTGTGTGTGTACGTATAAATGAAACCCATATCCCGGCACGGGATCGCAAGCACCCGACAGCCGCCCAAGCCCCCCTGAAAAATGGCCGCCTGGCTTCAGGAGATGAAACTCGAGCTGATGACATCCCGCTTTTTCGGGGGCTGCCACTTCGACGTGATCTTGATCCTCGGAAGGGCTCTTTCGGGCTTTAGAAGGCTCTATGGGGTCGTTTAGAACGGCTTGGGGTGCAGGGTCCGGCTTCAGGCTTGTACGGCTTAGCGACTGCCTCGCCCCAAACCAGCACTGCAAAACCCAGAATATGCATACGGAAGAGAAAAGTGAGAATCATCCCTTGCCTCGTGTCATCCAACCAGAACCTGGGCCCCACACCAATCAAACACCATAGAAACGAGAATAATAACAACCGCACTTTTAATTATCACGGCAGTGGTAAGCCGTGCCGAGAATAAGCATTAACTATGCGCGTGGTTGCTGGTGTTGCTGACGCAGACACGGGCCACAGACAAACTAGGGATCCTTTCCTCCTTGAAAACTCTGGACCCTGAGCTCTACCAGACACCAGACGACGACGATGATCACATATCCTTTCAAACGATTATCCTCATGATGACCTTCTGGTCAGTGCCTTGCATAGTAACAGCAGTGGCAGCCATGGTCGTCGTCGTCTGGCGCGGCGTCGTACTGTCAGGAGGACTGGGAGGACGAGCAGAAGCAGCCGCAGCAGTAGTAGCAGTAGTCGTCGCCGTCGTCGTAGTCGCAATCGTAGTCTTGGTAGTAGTTGTAGCAGCAGCAGTAGTAGTAGTAGTAGTAGTTGTTGTTGTTGTTGCTGTAGCAGCAGTAGGAGTGATAGCGAGAAGAAGAAGAAAACTCAGACAACAATATTAGCAATACGTCGTCGTCGTCGTCGTCGTCGCGGCGGCGGCGGCAGTGGCGGGCGGTGGTGGTGGTGGTGGTGGCGGCGGCGGTGGTGAGGACATGCTGGTGGTGAGGACGTGGTGGTGCCTTTCCATCGTCATTCTTGTTCAGCGTGGCACTGAAAATAGCCAAACGCCGGCCTCTTTCGCCAACCGCACAGGCCTGGACCCCAAGACCTTCAAAAATCCCCAAGCTTCAATCCCCAACCTTGCACCTTTAACCCGAGCCCTGCATCCTCAACTCCAAAAGCTGGACCCCAGCTCCCAGACCAGACAAAGCCCTCTGCTTCCCGAAGTTCTGAGCCCCCCCTGAACTCGTAAAGCCCTCAAACCCCAAGCCGTTTTTGAAGTGAAAGAATCTGTTGCCTTCGAAAATTTGAGGTCACATACCCTTCATGGGAGTCCCCATCAAAACCCTGAAGCGCCCTCGCAACACTTCGTAAACCTCTATCGAAGACCTTCAAAAAAACCCTAGACCTAAACCCTGCATGAACCCAAACTCCAAACGTCTGAACCCTAAACCCCAAACCCAAGCTCCAAACCTCTAAACCAAGCAACCCGAAGCCCTTATACCAGCCTCCATGCCAAGGCTCTTCTGCGTCCAGAAGTTCAAGCCCCCCTCCCCGGTGATGTCGGAGCTGTCGCCGAACTTCGAGTTCCCAATGCCGCCGAAGCTGAACCTCAAAGGGGGTTGAGGATTTTGTAGGAATGGTGGTTTAGGGTTCATAGGGTGTTTAGGGTTTATGGTTGGTTTCGGGCTTGGGGCTGCAGGGATTTGGGGCTTAATGACTGAGGGTTTCAAAGAAGACTGGATGGGTTCTACAGTGGTTACTATGAGGGGTGCGATAAGGGTGACTATAGAGATTCGGGGCTTAAGGGGGTTCGGTTCTGGGTTTCGGTATAGCTGTATGGTTTAGGGTTACGGGCTTATCAGCGTTTCATTGGTTTCTCTAAGGGTTTCTGTAGAGCTTTACACTCTATGCTGGTCTCATAAGGGTTCTGTGAGGTTTCAGGGTTTGGGGTCGAGGGTGTAGATTTGAGGGCTCGGGTTAAAGAGCTTGAGGGTTTACCGTCAACTCTAAGCCCTCAACAGATGGTAGGGGGTTCAAGGAGGTCTCTCGAGCATAGGTGTAGGACTGCTTTGGAAGCGTTGGTCTGCTAAGGCTTTGCACTGGAACCAACAAATGTACTCTCACCAATATCCCTAAGAACGTCCCACTGCAGCGCCCTGTAACTCTGACGAGTCTTCCCTGAGCCATAGTCTAGTTGTCAAGGCCCTGACAACACATCCTGCAAGACCCCACGAATATTATGAAAGCGACACGAATCTCCCAAAACAGCGTCGCCCTGAGCTTCCGACGGCTCCCTGGGCACCGGCACGCCAATGTTGACACCAATCATGCCAGCATTGAGCTTTTCCTGACTAGAGGGATCGGGGCCGGGGACATAAGTATGTAGAGTTGCAAATGAACTGAGAGTAGTTGAAGATACCTAAACAGCAACACCAATTTTGGTACTCATGACCGTACTTAGTAAGTCCCCCGATCCTGTCGCCTCTCACTGCCGCGAAACAGCTTGGGTAGGCTCCTGCTCGCCGTCCCCGCTTGAGGATCCCCGAAAGGTCCAGCTACACCCACAGCACATGCGCGCGTAATGTGGGGGCCTTAATGATTTTAATAAGACTTGAGGGTATATTCGATTATAATTGTAGTAAGGAACCCTGAGGAATCATATTGGCAACTATTTGGGCTATAGCAAACCCTGTGCCCTTCCCGATCCCAGGCTCCGTCTCGAGGGCGGTCTGGCCAGACATGGTGTAAATGGCAGCCGCGTTCCCGTACGGGTTTGCGTTCTCGATGGCGATGGCCTCCTCCAACGTGTCGACCTCGGAACTCGCTTTTAAAGAGAGACAGAAATCCGAACGAGAAGAAGAAAGGAGGCAGTAGAAGAAGTGCTAATCATCCTCGTCGTGCTAATAGCAGTAGCAGCAGCAGCAGCAGCAGCAGCAGCAGCAGCAGCAGGAGTAGTAGTAGTAGTAGTCGTCGTCGTCGTCGTAGTCATAGTCGTAGTCGTAGTCGTAGTCGAGGTCGTAGTCGTAGTCGAAGTCGTAGTCGAGGTCATAGTCGTAGTCGTGGTCGTAGTCGTCGTCGTCGTAGTAGTTGTTGCAGCAGCAGCAGCAGCAGCAGCAGCAGTAGTAGCAGTAGGAGTAGAAGCAGGAGTAGGACGAGAAGGAAGGCAAGAAGGAGAAGAAGCAGAACGCTGTAAGGAACAACTGTGATCATCATCATCATCAGCATCATCATGATCATCATCATCATCATCGCCATCATCATCACCAGCAACAACGAAAACAACATCGCCATAACTCTAAACCCTAAATCGCAGCACGGACTGTTCGGGGGGTTCCAAGGACTCCAGCCTCGGATTCGGGGCTCCGTACAATCGGAGCTTCTCCTGTGAGGCTTGCAAAACCCTAGAACCCGGAAAACCCTAAACACCCAAAACCCCAATCTCCTAGACTCCTAACCCCCCACCTCTCCCTAGAAGCCTTACGGAACCCTCACAGCCCCTACAGAACCCTTCGAAAGCCCTTAAAGAGGTTCCTATTTTTGTCTCCCCCGCCTCGAGGACGGAGAGGACGGGCCCGAAGATCTCGTCCTTCATCGCCGGCTCCTCTTGAAGCTCATGGGAAGTTAGAAGTAAGCGTACGGTGGTTGCGGTTTAGGGTCGTTCAGGGCTTCAGGTCTAGGTTCTAGGGTTTGGGGGACTCCTGCCCAAGGAATTTGCACGGACGGACGTGGGGTTTTGGTGTTTATAGAGTCTTGCAAGGCCTTGACAGGAGCGGTTTTCAAATGGTTTCGGGCTTACTTAAAGGATCAAGTACGTGGGGTTGCAAGCTAAAAACAACTGTAGCTACAATATGCTGCCTACATCAACACTCACCAAATCCCCTGAGCCTCTATGCAAACATCCCAGGCCGCCGAGCTTTTAGGATGCTCCGGAGCTTAAACATTCCCCGAAGCTTCCATGGAGACAGCCCCTGAACTGAACCCTTCGGGTGCATGTCTCTCCGTGCGAGACTGTGTCGTGAGTAGACATAGTAAACCTGTGGCATCATCCGAAAGCCTCCGTCAGCACCCTAAACCCCAAACCATGATCACTGACCCAGAACCACCCCAACCTGCGCCGACTGGTGAAGCAGCACGCTGGGGCCGAACCAGAAACCGCGCGTGGCCACCTGGCCCGAAAGCCACCGCAACGCGCAGGCTGGATTTTGGTGTTCAGAGTCTAGGGCAACAGGGACGACGACGAGAACGACGGCGACGACGGCGGCGACCACTACTGCCAGCGCTCCATGCGTCGCTGCACTCTCCGTCTGCCAAGATTGATCCATGCCAAAACCTCGACGAATGGGCCTGCCAGCGACGCCCGTCCAGCAAGATCTTGGCACCGTGCCTCGGTCCAAACAGGGCCTTCCATAAGGGGTTCAATACGGGTCCGAAGGGCTTTTCAGTCAGCATCTCCTGTTTTATCCCCCAGGAATCGTCTTCAGGTCCTGACACAAAAGTGCTGGGCTCTGTACAGCTCCAGCCCCTACACCCGAGACCCTGACTTTTTGGCAACCCTTCCAACACACTGCAAAAACCCTTACGAAACCCTAAACAGCCTCAGACCCCATAGAAACCCGTCAGAAACGCCAGAGAACCCCTACAAAGATCCCCACAGAAACCCTACTAGGCCTCCCTTAGGGGGATTTTTGTTCAAAGCCCTGAGCCCGGCGGCCCCTCGCAGGCTGCCAGGTACCCACTGAGACGCGCCATGGCCGCTGTGTCAATGACCTGTATTATATTATATTATATTATATTATATTATATTGTATTGTCTTGTCTTGTATTGTCTTGTCTTGTATTATAATATAATATACTATATTCTAATATTCTATCTATATTATGAGGAGGCATCGGAGAATCAGCACAGAGGTTTACAAGGATGTTACAAGGGGAACCTCCAGGGCTTTATCAGGGCGTTTAACGGGTTTTGCAAGGTTCGTGTACGGGTTTGATAGGGTTTTGCCAGAGGGGGCTTAAATCTGTAGGGTTCACGGTTTTTGGCATGGGCTTTAGGGTTCTCATAGGGCTCTCTTTCTGGGCTTTGGGCTTAGGAGCTTCGTAAGGATTTTCTTTTCCCCTTGCAAGGTTACGGGGTTTCTGTGAGGGTTGCTATGCAGGGCTTTTTCAGGGCTGGCTTTGGGGTTAGGGCTTGAGAAGGAAATGCTAGGGTCCCCCCTGTCAGGTTTTGTAGGTGTCGTAAGGTTGATGATATTGACCCTGTAGGGCTTAGGGTCGTGACAAAGGTTGCGGGTTTAGGGTTCACGGTTCATGATTCAGGTTGAAGGTAGTGGCATCTAGGATACGGACAACAACAAGATATACAATTCATCCGCAGTTTCACTATGTTTAAAGTTGCCATCTATGCTTTCAGCCTGATGGTTTTGATCCTGCTGAAACCCTGCACCCTGGACCCCAAGCCCTACAACCCCGAATCTAATGCTTGAGAAATCGTAAAAACAGTACTCATCTTAGAAACAAACACACAACATGACTGCGAGAACCTCTACAAAGACCAACATCATCGGACCAGTTTTGGAGGTGAGGTTCAATGTAGGGCGTTGAGTCCTTGCTGATGATAACAACAAAAGCTTCCGAAGCCGGCGCCGAGCCTCCTAAGGCTGTCTTGGGTTGTATTAGTTATATACAGCTTCCTCTGGGCTGTTAGGAGGCTGTAGCACCAAGAGTCGGTATTCCACGGCCCAGCAAAAAGCAAACCACAAAGGTCACTACACTGTAAACCTTTTTCTTAACCCGTAATAAACCCCTAGTTTAAACAACCCTGATAAAGAACTTCTTACAAAGCCCGTAAGAAACCCATACGAAGGCCGTGTCGCACCTTTTATACATCCCCCCATCGGGCCCTTCTAACACCCCTTTAAAAACCACAATATTTAAGTGTGCTTCGTCTTTGCTTTTGTTGAACCAGACTCTTTCGCCCAGCGACAGGGCCGATCTCCCCGGGCTTCTGGCCACCCTGCGCGCGGATTCCAGGATGGCAAAAGAAAGAAAGGGCTGATAAGGTGTAGGGGCTTAGGGTTTTTGGGGTGGTTTAAGGGGCTTAGGGTTTAGGGCTGCAGGTAGTTTAGGGGTTTTGAAACAAGTCTCTTTGTGGTAGCAGACCACATGCAAAAGCAGAAGTAGGAGCGGAGCTGCAGCAGGGCAGTACGGTTTAACCTCCGAGCTTCTTAGAAACTTCGGGATTTCCAAGTGCCCCCTGCCTTGAGGGATTTGGCCTTGGCCACAAGCTTGTCCAGGAAGTCTTTCCGTCCTGCCAAACTCTCCAAGCCCTGAATCCTTGACCCTGAAGCCCTGGAGCCCTGAATGCCTAAACCCAAACACCTACAACCCTAAACCCCTCAAAGCCAGAACCCTCACTGTTAGACCCAGAAGCCCTCGAGCCTTAAACTCAAAATCTCCCCACGAAAGAAACAGTCTCGAAAGCAGCAAGTTACCTTAAAAAGGAACCCTGAAAACGCCCCCTCTCCGTGCAAACGGAGATCCTGCAAAGATGTCAGAAAGGGATGCAACGGCAGCACCGGGGCAGTTCACCAATGCACTCAGGGGCACTGAGCCCCTCATCCTGAACTCCCGCCCCCCTCAACAAAAAGGAGGGAGGGGAAAACAAAAACATGAAACACCTGCTCTGTTGGGGGGGGGCCTTCAAACCCCAAGCCCCAAACCCTTAACCCCAAACCAAACAATACGCGCTATGAAGCATTTGCCTCTTTCATTTTAGGGATGGGGCGGGGCGGGGACTCTACGCGCCTTTGCCCACGACCAGAAGCACCGAGGCCGCCATGCAGCGCTGCCCTGCCGAGCCGAAGGCCGAGTTCATGATGTCCGAGATGGTCATGTCCTCTTGAAAGGTAGGGTTCAGGGTTCCCCAGACCCTTCAAGGGGATACTATAAGGACTTCTATGAAAGTGGGTCTAGGGTTTTGAGCTTTGTGACGTGTCCGGGATGGTCATATCTTGCTCTCTTTAGAAGGCAGGACGACATCAGGGCTACCATGAGGGACGATAAGGGCTGCACAATTAGAACAGGGGTTGCAAGGGGGTGCTTTTTCTAGGGACACTGTGACTGATGATTTATATCTGCCGGAGGAATACTTATAACTATTCAGGCTTCTACATTAACCGCTAAACCACTTTACGGGGCTCCTCATCGCAGTCTGGCATGGCAATGAGATGGTTCTTCGCGCCACCCATGCACAAGGATCGCTTCCCAGTGCTGCGTGCCGTCTTGTCAATGATGTCCTCGGGCACTGATGCTTGAAACAAGGGAGCCTCTCTTCCCTTTTGGGATGCCTTAAAACAACGGTGGCACAACTTTGAGGCCCTAGGTTAAAGATCCAAACCGGGGCCCTAGTTTAGAGAGTCTCTCGCATGGATAAAAGCTAATTTGTGTTTGGATCCTCTGCAGCTTACCGACAGGCAGTGGGATGTTATCCAAACTGCGTGGCAGTTACTGTGGCACCTTGAAAACTGAGAGTTCTTCTGCGGGGATGCAGTTGTAGGCCTGCGACCTTTGTGGGTTTCTCTCTTTACTGCTGCAAGGATCAGGGCGCTTAGTCACGAGGGCTATAAACTACCCCAACGGAGGTTCAAGTAACTAGATCTCTAGATCTATGGCTACTTTACTTGCGCTAGTACTCCCATCTACCATCCTCATAAGCCTCCCAGTAGAGCTAAACCGCACCAAAAAACCTATAAAATCCTTATGCCCTATATTACTATACTAGAACCCCTACAGAAAGCCGTTTATGACATTACAGCTCTTAGCAAAGTAACCTTACAAAACCCTCTTGACCTTTCATCAACCCTGAGGAAAACCTCAAACAATCCCTGTTCAGGCTCTAAAAACGAAGCCTCGCAAAACCATCTAAAAAAATGACACTCTGAAGCAAACCGGTTGACACCCTAGTTTAAAACCCTATCACAAAAAACACGATAGAAACCCTACTAAATTTCCCGACAAGCCACCTAACCCAAAAACCCTAAACCGGAAGTTCATCAGATCTCCCAAGATTGGACAAAAATGGTTCCTTACAGCGTACTGCCTTCGATGCTTTTAGGGGTTTGGGGCTTTGGGTTTAAGGGGCGTATGGTATTGTTTGGGGTTAGCCCCCGCCCTCTGCGAACTTAGGTCCTGAACCCTAGAGCCCTAAACCTTGCGCCAAAGCCCTCACCAAGTCAAAGCCGACACAAGACCTGCTGCAAACGCGTGGGCAATGTGGTGCCATGTAGAATGCAGCACTATATCTGGACTATAGGTGAGTATTCTTGCAAAATATTTGGACAGACCTACGGCCCGCGCAGCCCTCTGCACGTAGAGATTATAGAGACCCCCCGGTATTCACCCCTAAAGCCTAAGCCCTAAAACACGAAACCCAAAGCTTCAAGCCCGAAAACCCTAAACTCTAAGCCCTAAACCCCAAGCCCTCGCTTCGCAGTCAGAGCGCGGCGACGCGAGAGCTGCCAACGAAGGAGATCGCAGCGATCCCTCGCAGGCTGGGCCCCGAAAAGGCAAAGGGTTTAGGGCTGAAGAACCCGACTAGGGTTCCTTCGGGTTGCGAGTTGAGGTTGCTATAAGGGTTTAGAGAAGGCAGAGAAGGGTTGCTGTAAGGGCTTTGGGCTCAATAATCATACTGAGAGGTTCTTCTCTGGGTTACTACAAGTGTTTCGTATCTAGGGGCTTAGTCGAAGGGTTCAGTCTAAGGGGGCCTCGAGAAGTAGAATAGGGTTCTATAGTGGTTCGGTTAAATCGTTCTAGAAGGGTTGCTATAAGGGGCTTGGCATAGGTGGATGTTTGGGATGCTCTTGAGGTCTCACATAAGGCCTTTATCAATTGCAACTGAAACTTTGCTGGCTATATCATATGGGCTGCACAGGGAGAATATCGGGGCTTGAGGTTCTTGCAATTAGGATCCAATGTAAGTGCCCCCTCTAGGGTTTGGGATCGTAAAGTTCGAAGGCTAGGGCCTAGCACATCTAGGACTCGCGGAGGATGAAGTAAGGAAGCAGATCAACAACAGCATGAGGACCGCTAAACTCAGACAGGCGGATAGAGCCAAAGCCAAAGGGAGAGAAAGGCAGACAACCAGACAGGGTGAGAGAGAGGGAGACGGGGAGAGAGTGAGAAGAAAAGACGCCTTAACACTGCGTGTACATATACACTCTGTATGTATGTACACATGTATGCGTACATGCGTCGCATACACAGGCATTAATATGTGTGCGTGTGTATATATATGTATATGCATATACAGAGAGAGTGAGTGAGTCAGTCAGTGAGTGAGTGAGTGAATCCTTATGTGCGTGGTGGTCTGTTTGAGAAACCTGACGGCCGGATGTGGCGAGGTGTTACGGCAGACTCGAGATGGACAGGAGTTTGAACAAGGATTTAGGAACAAGACTTTCCACTTTGTGGCCCTGACAGCACGGTCAAAAGTTCACCTCTCCAAGGAAACCACATCTTAGCAAACGCCCAAAACCGTAACACCTCAAAGCACTGAAACTCTAAAGCCTTAAAGATGTGAAAGCCAACCCAAAAAAACAAAACCCTGAAGCCCGGCAAAAACCTAAAGCCTGAATCAAACAAAACACCAAACTAAAGCCGGAAGCCCTACAACCTCGAAAGAATAGTCTTCCAAGGCGCCCGGATGCTCTGCAAGCGCCTCCCGCGCTTGGGGTTCGTATGGGGTTCAGGCTTTCAGCTTTTCTGGTATAAGCATATTAGGACAAAACGAGGTTCCCAGTGCTTCTATGCGTAATCTTGAGATCCCTATAGTGGGGCTTTTGAGGGCTTCAGAGTTCGGGGGTTTAGGCTTGAGAGCCTGGGATTCATCCGGTTCCCGGTCCTAAACCTGCGCCCAAACCTTTCGGCTGCCTCTACACACCCCCCGGGCTCCCCCAAGGAAGAATCCAAACGGTTCCTTGAAACCCTAAAAGCCGAGGGCTGTTATGGAGCGATACGAAGTAGACCGTAATGAACAAACCCGGTTTCCTTCAGGGCCTTAACCCCGTTACAATCCTGATTGAGGTGAGAGGCTATTAATCAGGTGTCGAAGGTGCAGAGGAAAAGGTTTACGGCGTTCCAAGGTTTTGAGCTGAAGAGGTCTATAAAACCCTGAAAACACTACGAAACCCCACGAAAAATGTAGAGAAAATCTCTTTCGGGTGGAATGGGCAGCAAAAGCCCCTGCCTTCGCAACCGTTTGAGAACCGTGGACGATCGAAAACACTCCCTTCGGAAGGCCGGCATCCATCAGCAACTCGGCCATGCGCATCAAGGTCAGGGGGACCTCGGCTTGGTTGCGGCTTCAGGGTGTCAGGCCCAACGCTTGGGGGGCTTTCGCTGGGGATAACCATGAAAAGCTTCTTCACCTGATGGAACTGTCGCTAGCAATGGAAACACAGCAATCGAAGTAAAGATATTCGCAGCAATCAACAAAAGAGCGCAACACTAGCAACACGATGAAGAAAACAGTGTCGGGTTCTGGGGCCCGATCTGAACTTCTCGCTTTGCTCCTGTTTCCCCTGCCTCAAGGATGTATCGCAACTTAGGGTGTCGGCCTCTTGAGGCTCAGGCTCTAGGGCTTAATGCTTCGTGTTTCTGGTTTGGGGGTTTTCGGCAATGTCAAACATGGAACTTCGGTTCAGCTTACAAGGCAGCTGGGCCTTCTCAGACGGCTTGATGATCAGGCAGTTGCCGCATCCGATGGCAATGGGCAGCGTCCTTGGAAACCGGACTCTGAAAAACTGTGATCAAGTCACGCCTAAACCTCAAAACCTCAACTCTAAACCTTAAACCTCAAAGGTCCTAAAGCCGCAACCCGAAACCATGGAACCTTCAACTCCGAAACCTGAGGCTTTCAACAACAAGGTTTGAAAACAGCAAAGCTGCGGGAGTGGGTGTCGAAGATCGCGTTAACAATGAAACGTGAACCTGTAATGTAAATCACATGGGACATGTAGTCGCCGCTGGCTGCAAAAGCGGCTACCACAAATCATCGTGGAGAGGTGATGCAGAGAACGCATGTGTGGAAAAGAAACACTCAAGCTTCAGGGAAGCACGCGCGTCTTCGCCACGTCGTGCCAACACAAGTTCGTCACATACTATGATGAAAACAACGTGAAGGTATGGGGAAGCTCTATGTATGACAACATTGTCCTCTCTTCATTCCAACAATCAACAAGTGGTGGTTGCTTTTGGCTGCAAATAACTCTGTGTGTGTGTTGTTTACCGCGGTCGAAATTTACGGCTTTGCTCGGACAGCGCAAACTCCTCTATCTACTTGCAAAATCACCTGGCCCCATCACAAATTCTTAACCCTCAAACTGCTTCGGCGGGAGGGGATTGGTCCGCCGAAGGTTGCGCGCTTGAGAACGTCCAGAAATATGCCGCAAAAGCCCCCTCTCAAAGTCTCAAAGCCTGAACATAGCCCATACATATATATATATATACTTCGATCCACACGTAGCAGAACGGAGGGACCAAGAATTAGGGATTTAGTTTAGAGCCTAGGGCCTAGGGTCTTTCGGGTTGGGTGATTTATGGATCTAAGATGTACGTAGGGCTTAGGATTGTGGAGGGGTCCAGATATGGAACTTTGCAGAAGGAACCCCCAAAAAAGGTAGTCCAAATCTTGAGTGACCCTCAATCCCTTGTCAGATCCGGCACAAAGCTCCAGCAAAGACCCGATGAAACCCCTGCGAACCCGCCTTTCTGAAACCGCAATCAGCGAATCCCGACTTCAGCCGCGCCGCCACAGAGGCACCATGGCCGGGAAGTTGAACGGAACAATCGAGGCCACCACCCCAAGCGGGCGGCGGACCTGTCATCACAAAGGAAGGGTCTGGGGCTTAAGGTGCGGGGTCCAGGGTTTATGGTTTAGCTTATGATTTACTTACTTGGGGTCTAGGGAGAGTCGGTTTAGGGAGCAGGATTTCGGAGGGTGTTGTCAAGCGTCTACAGGGCTTCACGAGGCCTTCAAAGGGTGTCTTAATGCTGGTGCTGCCTTAGGGTGTCCAGCCCATTTCGGATCTGCACTGCGACTTCAAGAAGGCTTTGCGTTTGGGATCCCTGCTAGGGGCCATAAAGGGCCATGCAAGCCCAAAGAACCTTGTTCAGAGCAGGGGTTGAGGTTGTCCCCTCAAGCCCCAATGTATGTTCAAACCCCTGCCACTGTACAAGCATGATAACGAAGCTACCCCAACGTTCGTACAGTACTGCATGAAAATGTGACTACACTGACACTATTAGCGCAGGTTGTGATCTTACACTGTCACAACGAAAAACACCAACTAGTTTGCCCCTTGTTTTGAATAAGGCTGATATATATATATATATATATATATATACATATATATGTATATGCATGTATGCATAGATAGAAATATGTAGATAAAGACATAGATATAGACACAGATACAGATAGAGATATAGGTATAGCTTTAGATATAAAGATAGAGATATAGATATAGATCTTGATATAGCTCTCTCTCTATATATATATATATGTATATATATATATTTATGAACAGAGATATAGGTATAGACATACACGTAGACAAATAAAGATAGAGATATAGATATGGATAAGGATGTATGGGATATAGGTTTAGATGCAGATATAGATATAAATACATATGTAGATATAGATACAGCTATAGATATTGATGTAGATGCAGATATAGACCTGGGAACAGATAAAACACACAGACACATATATAGATATAGGTATAGAGACAAGCACCGATTTTGATATAGATATAAATACAGATATAGATATACAAATGTATAGACATATACATATACATGTATGTGTATATATATATATACAACTTTCAACACACACACACACATATATATATATACATTTTTATAGGTGCACACATAGACAGCTATTTACATGCATATACATATACAACGAGAAATACACACGCAGATGCACGTATGTACATGTGTACATATATATATATGTATACATATATATATATGTATATATGTATACATGTATACTGTATACATATGTATATATATATATGTATGTATATATATATATCATATCTTGCAGCTCTGATCCATCTCCACTTTATTCACCGGGGAGGTTTAGGATTCCTATCCTAACCCCGATTAAACGATGGGCAGTGTGTTGACCAGGGGTATACATCGACCCCCAAAGCCCCCGATTCCTCATGCAGACCCCTAAAATTAACACCTTGTGAAAGTCTTGCAAGCCCCTTTTATGGAAATCTTCTAAAACCCTCGGTTCTTATGGGACGCGCTGGCGGCGAACATTCTTTATTCGAGCGCGCAGGGCACAGCTGTCTGCTGCCCGTCAGCACAGCACCGACTGCTTTCAAAAGTTAGACTTCTCGGGATTATAATTACTCATGCCTATCAGAGCGGGGCGGTTCTGGCAAAAAAGCTGAACCTTACGGTACAACGGAGTGTTGTCCATTCTCATGAGAGAGGTGGTTCCATGTGCATGATCAATCTGCTGGATGGTGGGAATGGAGAAAACCTCATTGTTGACGTCTGAGTGGGATGGTGGCGCATCCGATGACATAAAGTCAATGCGTTAAGAAGCCTCTGTGAGGCATGACTCCGCCCAGTGTGGACGGGGCGGCCTGGTCTATTAGGGGAGAAAACATGTCTATATGCGTGCGTGGGAGCCCATAAAAGTAACCTGATATTCAAGAGTATGTCTGTAAAGGTGGCCGAGTAATTGGAGTCTTTGCTGCGAATATCTGGCAAAGTGAGCACTAGAACCCTAAACCCTTAAAACCGAACATTGGATCCTGCCTCATGGCACCAAACACCCCTGGCCACCTCAGAAAAACGGCGTTGAGGTTTTATAGGGATTTGATAAGGGTATAGATACGGTATATAGGGCTTTATAAAGGGTTCATAAGTGCTCATGGCATTCGGGTTCAGGGCGTGCCAGGGCCTTATACTGGTTATATGAGGGCTTTGCAAGGCTTCAAAAAGGGATTCTATAAGGACTCCAGGCTGATTTCAGAGTTCTGGGTTTAGGTCTAGGGTTTCATGAACAGCTTCAACTGGCTGCTATGGGTCCCTGGGTTTCTTTGCATTCTAGGATGAAACACTTTTTCTGCAGGGCGTTTTCAGGTGTTGATGCGCCCACAACAAACAAAGCTGGAACCCACCTGGAGTTTCGCCGCCTCCAAAAACCTGGAGAAAAGCCACCAAGGCTCCGGCGCTGAATCCCAAAGCCCCAAAGCCCCAACCACCCTGATCCCGGTAAAGCCGAAAACCCAAATGCTTCAGCCGTAAACCCTGGCCAAACGGATAAGTTTCCTGCGCTTAAGGGCTGGGAGACAGACTCTGTCAGGGTAAGAGTGCTTCTGTGTTTTTGCTGTCGTTTTTGTTGCAGCCGTTGCGGGGCCGCGCCGCGGGGACGACAGCAAAAAATACACGTCCCCGCAACGACAGCAGCAATTCGGGGGCGCGTTTTGTTTTTGCTGTCGTTGCGGGGGCGTGGTTGTTTTTGGCTGTCGTCCCCGGGGCGCGCTGTTTGTTGCTGTCGTGCCGGAGGCCGGGGTTCACCCACTCACTGGCTTATGTTTGCGCAGAGACAGCACAAAAAAAAACAACGACGGCAAAAAATAATGCTCCACTCTGTCCAATCATGTCTCGACCATGACTACATAAAAGGAAGCTACAGTCAAATATACTATACTGTAGGACATCGTGCCCCAGTATGATAACAATGCTCTAGCATGTGTGTCTTACCCCTCAACCTTTAACCCGCAAAACACTGAGGCCCTGAAACCCTTTTCAAACCCTTAACACCCTCGAGATCCCCGTAAAATCCTCATACACCCCTATCAAAACCCGTTCGAACCTCTTAAACGCTTTAACCCCTTGCAAGAACATCCCAAAGCAACCTCACCCTAAACCCTAAACCCCAAACCCCCTCTCTAGGCCTCGAGGATACGTCCGGCCATAAGGTCGGGAAGCCCCGTGGCGAAGGCCACCGTCTCCAGTCCTGGCGCCGAGGACTTTTTGGAGGGTTTTCGAGAAAGGTAAAGAGTCGGCTTCTATAAAGGGCTCTATGAGCGTGTAGGGGTTTTGATGTGGAATTTAAGGGTTTAGGGTTGAGGGGTCGGCGCCGAAGGCGACTTACCGGGTAGTGCACGATGGAGCTGTGTGAGGTTTTGAAAAGGTTTTACGATTCTTTTGGGATTTACCGTGCATCGAAAGGTGTTGATAGGACCCATCTTATACTTCAGGGATCCAACGACATCATAAGTAGGACCGGGTTCCAGTACCAAGCAAAATCGGCATCCTGGTGCTCAGGGTCGAGGTTGCTTTAGGTGCATGGCTTACAGGTTAAAGGGTTCAGGGCTTGCCGCAAGCAGGGCTTGTAGACTTATAGGGCTTAAGATTGATAGCTTAGGGTTTAGGGAGGGTTTGGGAGCTAGGGATGAACTTGCTCATTTGGCTTTAGGACCGAAGACTTCGGCTGTCGGTCTGAAAAGCCCCCAGTCCGAAGCCCTGAGCCCTACGGTGGGACGCCCGCGCATTGAAACAAAGATCCGAGACGATCATGACTCTAATCCCGAAACCCCAAAGCCCTCAGCCTTATACCCTTGAAACCCTAAACCCAAGAAACCCTAAACCCGACTAAACTCGAAACCCTGAACCCAAGCAAAAAGACTCCAACGACGGCTCCTTTGAGAACTTCGGCTTCAGCTTCCCCGCTGTTCTTGCCGTGCTCCTGCAAGCACATGTGGCCAGTGTTCACGGGTTTATGGCTTTGGGGTTTAGGGCTCAGGGCTTAGGGCTTGGGGAAAAGGGTTTGTGGGGCCCCAGTGCCTTTCTAGAACCCTTGAACCGCCGTATAGAAGCCTTAATCCTTCTTAACACACGTTAGAAACTCCAACAAATCTGTATGAAGCTTTAGGTAAACTGTACCCAAGACCCAAAAAAACCCAAAGATACAAAAACCTGAAACGCCAAAACCTCTGAAGGAGTCTGCTTAATATTGTGCTTATCAGTATGTTCTCTGACAAGTTATTCTTGTTCGTATCGGCTGGCCTTGACAACCAAAGCCGTGAGCTCTGCCAGATTCGCCTCACAAAGCGCCTGAAAGGAGCGGTCGGAAATCCTAACCGTAAGCTTTCGCGTACTTAGAGTTTAGGGGTTTAGGGCTTTAGGGAGCTTTGGGGACTTAAAATGTTAGCAAAAGATCGTAGATCGCTCGAGTTTACAAAACCTACGAGTTTTAGGCATTTGCAGATGGCGATTTTGCGTTTCGGGCGGTCGAGGGTCCTTCAGGGCAACAGGGCAACCCTTGAAGCTTGTCGAGGACCGTGCTTAAAGCTGGGTTGAGGGTTTCCTTTTAAGTTTAGGGTTTAGGGGCATAGGCCCAGATTAAGAAAGAAGATATCCCATGGCCTTGAAGCGGAACAGGACCTCTGCGCGAGCTTTCACCTCAGCGTGTCAAACTGCATCCGCAAGACCCCCTTCTTACGTAACGAGCACTCGACATGCTTCCTCAACAACGCAGGAAACCCTGCAAGCCCAATCAAAAGATACCCCTCGAGCGACCTCGCCCTAAACCCTCAGAAAGCCGGCAATGCAACCTCTACAAGAAAAGCTGAAATCCCGATAAACCCCCACAACAGCCTTCTGCAACATTTTGAAACCAAATAAAATCGTCCAGGCGCCGGCGTGTCGCGCCAGGCAGGAAAAGCAGCGGCGGCAGCTTGAGCCGCCTGGTCCTCGTTTGGTTTAGGGAGAGCTGGTGGAAGGATCGAACACCACCCAAAAGCTAAACCCCAACCGGCCCTAACCCCAAAGTTTCAAAGGCCCCAAACCCCAATAACCGCTAAACCCCCTAAACCCCTGCCCCGAGAATAAGGCGAATTACAACTAGATGGGGGAAAATACAACCAGATGGGTAAAAATACAACTGAAATCTTTAGAAATTGGTTCAGATGGGGGAAATACAACCAGATGGGTGATAATACAACTGGGGGTCTTCTTTGGGGCTTTATTTGAGATGTAGTCAGTAAGGGGTCTTTGGGGCTCTATTTGAGATGTAATTCGTAAGGGGTCTTTGGGGCTTTATTTGAGATGGAGTTCGTAAGGGGTTTTTTGGGCTTTATTTGAGATGTATTTAGTAAGGGGTCTACACTACCACCACCGCCACCAACAACAACAACAGCAACAACACCACTGCACTACCACCACCAGCAACGACAACAGCAACAACACCACTGCACTACCGCCACCAGCAACAACAACGACGACAACAACAACAACACTGCACCACCACCACCAACAACAACAACAACACCAAAAACAACAACAGCAACAACAACAACAACACACTACACTACACTACATTACACTACACTACACTACACTACACTACACTACACTACACTACACTACACTACACTACACTACACTACACTACACTACCACCACCGCCACCGACCGAAAGCATACAAAACGATACAAGAATGTTAAGTATTGCCTACACGCCTTTCGCACTTACATGACCGAAAGCATACATAGCAAAATAATCATGTTAGGTATTGCCTATATACTTTTCGCACCTACATGACCGAAAGCATACAAAGCGAAACAATCATGTTGTTACCTACATGCCTTTCGCACCTACATGGCCGAAAGCATGCAAGTCGGAATAAACATGTTAAGTATTGCCTACATGCCTGTCGCACCTACATGACCGGAAGCATGCGAAATCATCATGTTAAGTATTGCCTACATACTTTTTGCACCTACAGGACCGAAAGCATACAAATCCAAATAGTAATGTTAAG
>CAJNJA010060820.1:266-12534 GCA_905231915.1 Symbiodinium necroappetens
GGTTTAGGGATTTAGAGGCTTAGGGTGAAAATGGATGTCCGGTCGAATTGAAACCGGTTTTTCGAAGGATTCCTATATGATGGTGTCCATGATGCTTCTTTCCTGCTTCCCGTACAAGGTCTCAGCATCCTGTCTATGAGGCTTTATAATGTCTTCACAGAGGGTTGTATTCTGTGGCTTTGGCGTGGCAGTTTGGGGCTTCGGACTGCTAAGGTGCGTGTTGCTTATGCTAGTGTTTTGCGCTGAAGGTCCTCGGCAGACAGTTACTGGCGGAACTGAGCTGATATATGCAATGTGTACCTGTTGCCGCCAATTGCACCTACTGTAGCTGTTGCTACTACCGCTACTGCTGGTCATCCTGATGACCATGAAACAACCTATAAAGCCTAGCCCTAAATCCTCAACCGAAGCCCTCCAAGCTAAACCCCGGAACGGTTTGTACTCTATGCTAAAGTGGACAGGGCCAGATACCTAGCAATCACACGCAGGGCCAACATGCTTCCCGCAAGTACTGGAGAGTTCTGAAGCATGGNNNNCCCCCCCCCCCCCCGCCCCCTCCACGCACTTTCTCAAAGTACTGGCGGGATGCCGGAGGATTGTCCAGGGAACGGCACATGTCCGTAAGTACTGGCAGTTTCCACACCCCTCACCCCAGATGCGTTCCCCCCAGTACTGCTGCGATTGGAGGCTTCCATGCAACAGTTGTCCATGTACTGAAAACTGAATGTCATTTACGATGGATCCGGCTCTCTTTCCGGGGATTCTCTTTACACTTAAAGCACTTAAAGCAACAACCCCTCGTGGGTACCCCACACACTGCTTGGGAACTAGCCGAGCCTACATTACTACTCCTATGTGCCAGGTACTGCGGGCCTTAACCCCTAAACCCTAAACCNNCCCTTAAACCCCTAAACGCTAAACCCGAAACTTACACCCCTGACCCCTAAACCCTTAAACCCCTAAACCACTATCAGGGACGGGAAACAGCAGGTCCAGAAGCCTTCTCCACTCTCCCAAAGAGCTTCTCCACTTCCCGCAGGAGATTCTTGGACAACCTGGACTAGCCTCCTACCCTACAAGGCCTCTACTACCTTGGGCTCCAATAACCTATACTGATTTAAGGATACACACCCTCGAATTATAGGGGTCGGAACGTTCTAGTTTGGAGGCTATAGGTAAGGCTTCCGGTTGAGCTTACTCGTTATGGGCCAGTTAAGGCGTGGAGTTTAGGGCTTCTGTAAGGATGTCCGGGTCAAGGGTCACGGGCTTTAACTTCTGGGAACTTCTGTAAAGTAGAGTCCTTCTTTGCGCCCCAAATATAGGACGGCACCCCCACACGAAAAAGAAAGCACCCTAGCTCAAAGAGCTACCCCAGCGTTTTGGGGGTTTACAAGGGGCTTGTTAAAGATGTCGGGTCACTGGCTCCTAAACCCTACACCCTACACCCTAAGCCCTACACCCCAAACCCTAAACCCTACACCCCAAACCCTAAACCCTACACCCTAAACCCTAAACCCTAAACCCTACACTCTAAACCCTAAACCTTACACCCTACACCTAAACCCTACACCAAGAACCCTACACCCTAAACCCTACACCCTACACCCTAAACCCTACACCCTAAACCCCAAACCCTAAACCCTACACCCCAAACCGCTTCGGGCTTCTGTTGAGGAGCCTCCTGGTTCTCCTTAACCCCCCTCAGCCAAAGGAAGCCCAACACCTCCTAAACCCCTAAACCCTAAACCCTAAGGCTTAGGGTTTAGGGTTTAGGGGTTTAGGAGGTGTTGGGCTTCCGTAAGGCTGGCCCTTTAAAGACTTCAAAATAACCCTCAAACATCCTCACAAATCCTGAAAGGAGCCCCAAAAAATCCTTATAAACCCGTAAAGGAGCCCCTGCAACATCCCTAAGCTGCGAAAGGAACATCCTGAAGGCCTTGAATTGAAGGAACCCTGACACAGCCTTAAGCCCTTCGAGGATCCCTTAAACATTCTTAAAATGTTGAGAACCCTTTCAAAGGTCATAAGAACCGTTACACCACCCTGTCTGGGGATACCGGCGGCGGTGTAGGCAGTCCGGGCGGGCTTGAAGCCTCAATTCGGGTCTTTGGGTTTCGGTTTTAGGGCTTCGGGTCTAAGCTTCGGGCCGGTAGATGTGTTTGGACGGTCTGGACTTTAGTGTTCAAGCGTGGTTTATGAAGTACCTCGTGGTGCTTCGAGGGTTTTAACTGGCCAAAGGAGGTGTTCAGGGCGTGAAGCTAAGGGCATTAGGGTCTCTGAGCTTGTCTTGGGGCTTTTCGGCAGAGCCTCAATACAGTGAAGCTCTAAAGCCCAACCCTAAACTCAAAGGCAATTCAGGGAGTTGCAGATTGAGGGGATGAGAACATGGAGCTCTGGCGATTGACCTGCAGCGCTCAGGGTTTACAGAAGAAGCCTGTCCATCCCTCAGGCTTCGAGGTTCAAGGTGGTGTTTGGGGTTTTTGCGTAGGGTTTAGGGGCCTTGAGAATTAGAATATGGTTTTCGGGTATGCTATACTACTTGTATAATGTATAATAATAATGAGGAACCCCCAAACCAGTATAGGCAATTATTAGGGCCCCTATATTAGCGTTTAGGGTCTGGTGGCCCGGTATGGTCATGTTGGCCCTTGTCAGAGACTTGTCTCGCCGTGGTGATCTGGCCTCTTGGACGTGAATGACTCATTTACCAAGGCACATGTGAAGAATAGCACCTAAATCCTAAACCCTTAACCCTCAAGGGTTCAGGGTTGGCCGCATAGTATACAGTAGCTCTTCGCAACTATATCTTACTTGCAAAGCAAGTTCCTTTCCAGTCCATTTCCAGCCAACCCATATATCAAGCCCGAGATCCAATCTAAAGCCCCTAGCCCGAATCCATAAACCCTAAAGGCCCTAAAGCTCTCCTACTTTCCCCTGCTGACAGTAGGGGTGGCAGAGCCCTCCTCTTGCAGAATGTTGACTGCCGCTCATGTTGTGATGAAGCAGGGTGTATTTTAGATGCTTAACACAGTGTGTGTGTGTGTGTGTGCCTATGGGCCTCGGAATACTGCCAAGCGTATATCTGATATCTGATATTGCAGCTCAAGGCTTCACACCCGCCAGGCCTCTTGCAGTAGCCAATCAGCGGTCGCTGCCTGAGCTGTGCCTCGCCTAGGAAACGGGCGTTTATAGTTTATGTACTAGATTAAGTACCTTACTTGACTTAATTCAGGATTTCACAGGAGTTTGCAGGGCTTCCTGAGGCGTGGGTTCTGTATGGCTGTTACAAGGACTTACCTGGTCTTTACAGGTTGAGGGGTTACGGGCTGCAGAGTTTACCAGTTAATTTCTCACATGCCCAGTAACATAGCATCTTAGCATCAAGAGGTTCCCAACTGACTTAACTTCGCCGAGATTGTAGATTGTGCTACGGTTTCGGGCTTCAGGTTCTGCGGCAATCTTTGAACCCCCATACTACCCCAACCAAGCCCGAACCCGAAGTAGTCCAGCCATGCTTTTTCGCTCGGAAGCTCTCTTAGGGCGTGTATGAGGTCTTTGGCAGCGACAACGCCTTTGCCATCGCAGTGTTGCAGGAGCAGCCCCCGAGTTCTGCGATGCAGAGTTCAGGGTAAAGGGTCTCGGGTCTAGGGGTGCTTGGAGGCTTGCACACACACACACATAATAAATGGATAGATAGATATATATATATAGATGTATGTACGTATGTATGTGTATATATAGATACATATATCACACAGACCCTAAACCCCCCGACATGAATCCCGGGACCCTCCAAGAATCTTGAACCCAGCCACTCCCCTGTGCTACTGAGCCTAATTTTTATTGAGCTCGTAATCCTATAATACCCTAGAGCCCCCTACGTAATCGCTGCTCCATGCAGACTGCCCATCATTCAGGACTAGGGACCTTCAGGTTTGAAGAAGGCCTCACGCATAGAGAAACCCTCTTACTTTCTGGCCTGCACTTCTCTAGGATCCTATGAGGAACAAGCACTTTTAGGGTTTAGGGTTCAGGGTCTAGGGCCCAGAAAACCCAACAAAACAGTTGAGGCTTCAAGAACCCCCTGTACTCGGGGGTCTCCCTGCATAACGGAAAAATCTTGCATCCAAAGACGGCCGGGAGATGCCCGTTTTAGGGTTCAACAAGGATTTATGAATGAAGCTTAGGGCTAAGGGACCATACTATACCCAAAACCTTGTTGGAGGTATTCAAGCCCCTTTTCGAAGCCCTCAGAGTAACCCTTCTAGTAATCACGGTAGTAAGCCTGTACATATAAGCCCTTTTCAGGAATCCTCTTAAACCCTAAACCCTAAACCTAAACCCTAAACCCTATAAACCCTAAAATCCTAAACCCTAAAAGCCTAAACCCTAAAACCCTAATAAACTCTAATAAACCCTAAACCCTAACTTCTAGCTGCTTTCGGCTTCTTGGCGTCTCCCGGCTGGTGGTGAAACGTAGCGAAGCGGCGAAGCGGCACAGCTCCGGGGGTGCCAAGTTTCTCTGAGTTTTGGGGGGGCCTTAACGTGGAAGGGTCTAGGGTTTGGTGGTTTAGGAAGGTCTAGGGCTTAGGGTTCAGGGTTTAGGATGGTTTAGGGGTGAAGTTTTGGTTTTTTGGGTCTAGGAACATATTTCGAGTGTATGTCGGGGCGTGGGTTTCAAGTTGAACGCTTCAGCTGTTTGGCCCTTGCACTGGGATTTCCTTCGGAGGACAAGGCATGTGGTATCGACGTTCTCCACTAACCCCTATCACCTTTTAGGGTTTAGGGTTTAGTGTAGAACCCCCTCTAAAAAGTCCCACAAAACTTGAAGTTAGAGAGGCCCTACAGCTGACGGAAGCGGTTCAGTGGCTGTTAAACATCAGGAAGATGAAGGCAAAGGTGCCAAAGATGATTGTCAAGTAGGCATACCTTGCTGTTCGGAAGTTTGGGATGATTCGGGTAGCATCGACGGAAGCAATTGCAACAACCACCAAAAACCCTAAACCCTAAACCCTATAAACCCTAAACCCCCCAAACCCTAAACCCTCAAGAACACGACCGGAACAGTAATGGTAGGGCTAAGAGGATCTGCTTTCGGTGAACGCGAAGCACCCTATGGCAAGGTGTAGCTTTAAACCCTTAGCATCTAAATAGACCAAAAACCTTATATAACAGGGTCTTTGGGCCCAAAAGCCTTCCAATATGAGTCCTTTGAGGGTAAGGGAAACACAAGCTGAGCTAGACCCACATGCCAGGCATCAAGATTATCATCCAACAAAACATCCGAAGCAAATGACTTGTCATGGGCACCACTACAAGTAAGTCGATTCAACTCGAATCAAAACTGGTTAAATGTACACACTTGCGTCGACGCAACATCTCTCTTTCGGATTACTATACCAGGATCCATCAGGCGGCGTCCAAGTGTGGAGCTCTCTACGCATGTTTCTTTGATAGTGGCTTCAGCCAAAACCTTCAGTAATTTGACACGCTACTACTGCAGCAGTATCCATGCGTACGCACACGGGGGCTCTAGCTAAAAATAGGACCCCACATAAACATAGCGCATCTTCACACTTTATCTTTACTAGGTCTTCTGGAAACACCTATAAGGAAGGAGCAGAACCAGAACTTTGTGAACAAGTACAGTCATCATGCATGTACGTATGCATGCCGCAAGTCTTGTTCTCTTAAGAAGAACACTCAGCCACTAACCTCCAACTACCAAACAAAGCCGAAACTTCAAAGCCCAAAGGCTCAGCCTTAATCACCCGGAACCCGAAACTTAAAACAAAACCCTCCGAACATCCCCTCAAACAAAATAAACCCTGAACCCTAAACCCTAAAACCCTAACCCCTAAACCCCGAAACCCTAAACCCCTAAACCCCTAAACCCCTAAACCCCTAAACTTATAAACCCTAAACCCTCCAAAAACCCGAAACCCTGAACCCCTACAAAGCCAGGATACCAAAGCGGATCTCGACCAAGCTCCTGCAATGGCTCCTTGACGAGCCTGGGCTGACATGCTTCTCGTGTTTTAAAAGAGGCTTTAGGTTTTAGGGTTTAGGTTTTTAGGGTTTAGGGTTTAAGGCTTAGGGTTTAGGGTTTAGGGTACTCTTGTCTTCTAGGAACGTCAATTTCTTTGGCACTGCATTGCAGCGCGCAAGAAGAAAGCAAAAACCAAAGACAAATGGCTGCACAAGCTGTTGACGAGCAGCCCAGCTGGAACTGCCCATTTAAAGACCGGACTGCTGGACAGCTGTGCACACACAACTACCCATAGGCCCCTAAGTAGTTCCTTTTTGGGATTACCTTATAGGATTCTACATATAAACCACAATAAGGAACTACTTCGGGGCCTATGGGTATACACAAGGAGTAATTACGCGCGAGAGAGAGAGGGCCGCAGTCACGTATAGGAACAGCGAAACAACCCTATACCCGAAATCCTGAGCTCTAAACATAACATCCCAAAGCCAAAGTAAGAATGGTAAGGGCTTAGGGGTTTAGGGTTTAGAAATCGTAAGCAATCTTAAACTAAGCCGTAGCGGAGCTGTGCGACGATTCAGGGTCGCTGCTTTGCGAAGGGGTTTGTGAAGATGGGGAGTTGTTATTTACAAAGCCCAAAGTTTTAAAGAGACCCTCTGCGCGGTGGCCAGGAGACTTTTTCACGGCCTTCACGAACTCGTTGCTGGTGTCCTGGTGGACCCGAAACCCCCCCCACCCTGGCGCCAAATTCCACACCGTAAATGGCAAACCCCCAGAACCCTGAACGCCAAACCCAAACCCTAAACCCTTAACATCCCCTGGGCTACGGGTTTCAGAGATGGAAGCACTGAAATGGTGCCGACATGGAAGTCGCTTTTCATGGCTCGGCTTGGCTTAGCGTTTGGGTTTAGGGATTTTGGTCTTAGGGTTTCGGGTTTGGGTTGGGGCGTTTGTTGACACCTTTATCGGACTGCAGTCGCTTTCGATGGTCAGTGATATGCAGTATTGAAGCGCAGGTAGCACCAACAACCTGTCTCATCAGACTCTCCGAAAGGCATTGTTGGTTCAGGTTTCAGGGTTTCGGGTGGAGTTTAGGGTTTACGCTCTCGTTGATAACTGGGCAGTTCCACAAGCCAAAGTAAGCAAGACACTGGGCGCCTTGCTGTTGTGAAACCTGCCGAATGCTTCAATGCCTTATGCACATGCATGGAACCTAAACGAGGCAGCGGATACTAACGTGTACAGCTTTTAGCACGCCAAACACAAACTGCTGTTTCCTTCTAAACCCGATAAATCTAACCCTAAACCCCAATCGTAAATCCAAAATCCTATAATAGGCCAAAAGCCCTCTAAGAATCCTAAGCCCGAAGCCCTAGAACTAAAACGTCCATCCGAAACCCAGAACTTCTCATTGCCTGGCCTGAGCCCTAAAACAACCTAAACCCAAAACCCTAAAACCCTAAACCCTACACCCCTAAACCCTAAAACCCTAAAACCCAGAACCCCAAACCCTAAAACCCCAAAACCCTAGAACCCTAAATCCCAAAACCCCTAAACCCTAAAACCCCAAAGCCCTAGAACCCTAAACCCCAAAACCCCTAAAACCCTAAAACCCCTAAAACCCTACACCCTGTCTGGCCTGAACCTGACTTCTGGCCGTCATGGTGACGGGCTCGGCGATGGTCTTGCCGACCTCTGGCTGAGCACGCGAGCGCGCATCTTTTTTTGGGGGGTTTAGGGTTTATAAGGCTTTTGGGGCTTAGGGTTCAGGGTCTATAGGGCTTTAGGGTTTAGGACTTTAGGGTTTTAGGGTTTTGGGCTTTAGGGCTTTAGGGTTTAGGGGTTTAGGGCTTTAGGGTTTTGGAGGGTTAGGGTTGAGAGTTTTGAGGGTTTGGGGTTTGGGGTTTTACAGAGGGTTCAAATCGAGTCTTAGAAGGAGTCGAAAAGTGCGGTTATGAAGGGCTTGAGTTGAAAAGCCTCATTTACAACTCTGAAACCCTCAAGCTCTAAACCCGAAGCCCAAAGCCTCCACCTTACCGTACGCGATCCTGTTTTTGCCCCCGACAACACCCATACAGATGGCAGAAACAAGTGTCATACCCTCTACCCCATTTAATCTTGTATGTCCAATGATCCTGTCTTGGAGCCTCGTATTCCCCGAAGTACCACCTGACCCCCGAGCCCCGAAACACAGGCCATGAAGCCCAAACCCAAACTCTTAAGCACTCATCAAACCCATGAGAAACCCAGTAAACCGCAGGAACCTAGAATACCCATCACTGCCAAGAGGCCCAGTTGCCAGCAATGCCGCGGCTGAACACCCAACCGTCCCCGTTGGCCAGTCGCAGGAAACCTTGTTTCGTTCTCTTTAAAAGGGCCTCTCAGGAGGCCCTGGTTTAGCCAGGGACCTTATAGTTAGGGCCCTAGACCCCTTAAGGACCCAATAATAAGGTCCCTGGAAGCCTAGGGTGTAAGGTTTGTAGTGAAATTGGATAGGGCATTTTGAGGTGCTGGGGATTTCGGTTCAGAGTTTCGGGCTTTCGGGGTTGAGGGTTTAGGGCTCGGGGCGTGTGGTCGAAAGAAGAATCAAAGTTCATGTAAACACTTTGCTATCTTGCAGCTTGATACCGCTTTGTCGAAGGTGCCGAGGATGCAGCATGAGATTAGGGGGCTTACAATTGTCGGGACATCCTTTCATCCCTAAACCCAAAACCGTAATCCATCGACACGCGGAGAGCGAACTGCGCGCATCACTCAGATCCTAAATCCCAAATCCTAAAGCCCTGCGCTCCTTCGCCCTTAAACCGCTAAGTCCTAAGCCCCTGACCCTCTACACCCCGTGATCATCATAAACCCTAAACATCCATAAACCCTAAAGCCTGCACCCTCATCATCCTAAACCCTAAACCCTAAACCCAGTGAGCGCGTCTACCGACACTAGCATCACCGGATAAAAAAACCCTAAACCCTAAACCCGAACCATAAGCCCTACACGCTAAAACCCGAAACTCAAAACTTAAGAGCACGACCCCGAGGGCCGTGAGCCGCGCTGTGCAAGACGAGCTGCTTTGGCCGTCTGAGTCGATGATGTCGGTGACCATGAACCTAGGTCTTTAATGGGTTTAGGTCTTTAATGGGTTTGGGGGCTTAGGGCTCAGGAACCTAGGTCTCTTAATGGGTTTAGGGCTTATAGGGTTTGGGGCTTAGGGCTCAGGAACCTAGGTCTTTAATGGGTTTAGGGCTTGTAGGGTTTGGGGTTTAGGGCTCAGGGCTTTGGATGTCGGTGACCATGAACCTAGGTCTTTAATGGGTTTAAGCCTTATAGGGCTTAGGGTTTAGGGTTTGGGGCTTAGGGCTTGTAGGGTTCAGGGTCTAGGGTTTACGGTTTAGGGTTCAGGGTCTAGGGTGTACGGTTTAGGGCTTAGGGTTTAGGTTTTAGGGTTTAGGGCTTAGGGTTTAGGGTCTAGGGTCCAAGGTTTAGGATCTGGAGCTCACGGTTTAGGGTTTAGGGTTTAGGGTCTAGGGTTTAGGGTCATTTAAGGGCTTCCCCTTTTTGGCTCAAGGAGTTTAGGACAGGGTCACACGTGGTCAGGCTGGATTAAGGGCTTCAAGGCTCTAGGGTTTCCCGTCTTTAAGGAGTTGAGGGCTTAGGGGTCAGGGTTCAGTTGTGACCATGAGCCTATAAGTCTATAAGGTTTCTAAGAGGCGAAGGCTTGCGGGTCAGGGTTTCGTGAAGTAAGGGTTTAGGGCTGCCAGGCATGAGGGGGTTGGGGCTTTCATGGTTTAGGGGTCTACAGGGCATAGGCTACGGGGGTTACAGCTTGCTGGTTTCTGGGGATACCTCACTTACAGGTCGTTGGAAGGATCCTACTACTTTGGGTCGATCTAATCCTGATTCGGGTCCCTTGGCTTGTAATCCTCAGCAGTCTGGCAGTCTTACGGCACGCGCTTTGCGCGGTCACACGAACCGCTTCCCTTAAGCCTTTAATGCTGGAAGTCTATTGTGTACCATGCTGCTTGGAGAATAAAATCAGCACAAACCTTCTAGACGCTCATTCAACTGTTAGGTGAAATTATAACAACCTGATACAACCCCATCCCTCGCAATTTAGCAACCACTGGCCGAGGCGTTAAACCCAAAAGCCTAAAGCCAGAAATTCTCAAATCCAACACCTGCACCATTGCCACCAAGGAGCTGCTGGCCTTCTGCGATGAACTGACCACTCCGTAGACTTTTGATCTCCGGGGACACACGGATGTTGATCCTCGTGGCTTTTGGAAGTTTTTCGGGTTCCTGGAAAGGGTGTTTAGAAGGGTTTTCTTTCAGGGTCTGGGGGGCTTGGGGTTCCTTAAAGGTAGACGGTGGGATTTGAAAGGGTTCCTTTAAGGTTTTGCGGGATTTTCGGCTCCTTGAAAGGCTGTTTATCCGGGTTCCATGTAGGTTTCTGTTACGGCTCGATTTCGGGTTTCTTCCGTTCTTTATAGGGCTGTAGCCAGGCCTCATCAATACGGGTTGAACAAGATCCTGATGGCTTCGGGGTTTAAGATATCGGCTTGGGGCTGGCCTGAGGTGGGGTTTTGGAGGCTGTTCTATCGACGGCTGAGCGCGTCTCGGGAAGTTAGCAAGACTCTAAGGTTGAAACCATGGGCCCCTAGTATGGGCCCTTAACCCTGGGATCCTTACACCTGCTATATACTCAATATGTACCTTTAAGGGTCCCTAGAAAGGCCTAAGGGTCCATATTAGGGGCCCATACGTCTAACCTTAGCAAGACCTACAGAAGCTTACGGAAGCCTATCAGAATCAAAGCCCTAACCCCAAACCCTACAGAATCTTCGAGAAGCCCATAAAACACCCGAGGCCTAGACCCTACAGCCCTCTATGGAAACCTAAAGCGATAAGGAATCCCTAATGTCAGCCGAGCGTCTTGGTCAGAGCACGATAGGGCTTCGCCTGGACTGGGTTTGATGTTGGCGCCGCTCGCAAGGCAGTGACCTGGCTAACGTAAGTATGCATGGGGGGTTTGTATGGAATCCGACAATGGGTTCCTTTTTTAATTGGGTTTTGTTTTATATAAGGGAAACAACCTTAAGGGGCAACATAGCATATGGATGTGACTCTGATGTTACGAGGGTTTGCAAACGCGGTTTTGAAGGCAGCCCTAAGCCCTAAACCTTTAAGCCGAGGCTTTATCTTAAGGTTGCCCCCCCCTCCACTGCTTTGAAGGCGTCGAGCATCTAGGCTTCAGGCTGTGGGGTTGGGGCCTTAGCCGGGCTTGGGGTTTCTAAAAGAGGGGTTTTGAACAAACAGTGAAAGCGTAGTTCCCATAGAACTACACTACACTACACTGAAGTATGCCTCAAAGCCCGGAACAAACTATTGCAGTACTGTTACGGCCCTTGTACTTGGTTTTTGGGTTTGGGGTGTCCGCATCAGGGCCTTAATGATTGGAATAGGTTTTTTTTGGGGGGGTTCCTGATTATAACTATATAATACAATATACCCCAAACCCTATTCTAATTATTTAAGCCCCAGCGCCGTTTCTTGAGCCAAAGGTGTCCCAAAGCTCTAAACAAACCCTAAAGCCCAGAGCTCAAAACCCAACCAAAAATCCGAGAGCCCCAGCGGGACCCCAAAAAGACCACCTAAGCATACGGATCTTGCAATGAACCCTAAACCATATAAGCCCTAAACCATTGGAGAAGGGTTCTGGGTGCATGTTCCACTCTGAAGTACAGGGAGTAGACGGGAAACACAATACGTACTAAGTATTCCCACCCTATGTTACTCACACCTGAATCCTAAACCCTAACCCGAAAACCCAAAGCCCAAAATCAAACCCTAAACCCCAAACCTAAAGCCCTATAAACCCTAACCCTAACCCTACACTCTAGACCCTCAAAGCGCTATGTTACTCAAACCTCAAGCCCAAACCCCGAACGCTTGAAGCCCGCTAAGCCCTCAAATCCAAACCCTAAACCCCAAACTCAAATCCCAAACAACAAAACCCCCAAGCCATGTAAACCCAAAGCCCTAAAACCACAAACCCAAACTCAACCCTAAACCCTGTGACCCTAAAATCCAAAAACCCTAAACCCTGCAAAGCCAACAACACAGCTCAGGAGGAGATCAAGCCTCTTTCCGCTGTGCGGATCGCAGGTCCTGGCGTCCGAGCGGAGCTCCTCCAGAGATGCGTCCCAGGGTTTACTTATATCTAAGGTAGAACCCATGGGCCCCTAGTATGGGCCCTTAGCCCTGGGACCCTAATATACCTACTA
>CAJNJA010060831.1:4575-23647 GCA_905231915.1 Symbiodinium necroappetens
GGGTTTAGGGCTCAGGGGGTTTAGTTTTTTAGGTTTTGGGGGTTGGCTGCACCGTGTGGTTGCAAAGGCTCTCATGGTTTTAGTTGTTTTTCATTCAGCTTCGCCATTTTATGTAGTTCTTGGGCGTACGACAAGTCTTGGGTTCGGGCACCTTCAATGCATACAGTGAACCAGAGACAGTTGGAACATAGATAAAGGACAACGCGTGGAGGGATTCCATGTACTGCAATCAACGGGCACGAGGATAACGATGCTCCAATCTTACCCTAAGGCCTAAACCCTAAACCTATCTACCCTAAACAGAACATGCCTGGCATGCAAAGTGTTCCAAGGCCCTCTAATGATAAGATTTCCGGCTCAAACCCTAAACCCCTTAACCCTAAACCCCTAAAGCCCTAAACCCTAAAACCCTAAACCCCTAAACCCTAAATCCTAAACCCCTAAAGACTCAGATTTGGGGGGCCTCTTTGCAGCCCTCAAGATGCCACCCTCTCTACATTCTAAGCCCCCCAAAAAACCCCGAAACCCAACCCTGGGTTGAGGGACCAACCCACAAAAGGAGACGGTTTATATAGGGTTTAGGGCTTTAGGGTTTTAGGGTCTATAGGGTGCTTACCCATAGGCTCCTTAGTAGTTCCTTTTTTCGGATTACCTTATAGGATCCTAAATTAAATATAAACGACACAAAGGAACTACTAAGGAGCCTAGGGGCAAACCCCAAACACTCATACAAAGTGAGACCCAGCCCCGACTTAGGGAAAACAAGAGGCCGGGCCTGTTTGAAGCACGTTGGTCGTCTGCCACGTTTCGACGCAGGACTCGCTCTCAGCGACCTGGTCCACTTCCGGTTAAGGGTTTGAGGATGTAGGGGTTGAGGGTTTAGGATTTGAGGCCTTCGGGCTCAGGGTGTGAAGGTTGAGGGTTTGAGGGTTTAAGGGTTTAGGGTCAGAGGGTTTATAGTTTAACCATGATGCCCTAGAAAGCTAAGTAGGTAGTTCTCTAAAGTAGGGTCCCTTTTTAGGTCCCCAACATAGTACGGCATCCTTATAAGAAGGAACCCCAAAAAGGGACCCTAATTTAGAGAACTACCCATGTAGCCCTTATAGAAACGCCTTTAAGTGAGGAACCTCAAGCAACGAAACTCGGAAATCCTAGGCTCGAAACCCTAAATCCTAAATAGGGTTTAGGGTTTCGGGTTTAGGGGTTTAGGGTTTCGGGTTTAGGGGTTTAGGGTTTCGGGTTTAGGGGTTTCGGCTTAGGACTTTGGGCTTAGGGTTTCGGGTTTCGAGACGAAGATGGCAGACTTGAAGCCCGCCTTGTATGCGACGAGCTCACGGAAGTTCAGGACGCGATATCCTGCGCCCGATGGAAGAGTTGAGGTTTGGTGCTCAAGGCTGAGGGTTTAGGGCCTGCAGGGATTATAGCCCTAAAACCTACAGTTATAACTGAGTCATAACCCTAAACCCCTGCAAACATAGCCCTGAAAACCCTAGAATTATAGCCCGAAAACCTATAACCTATAATGCCTTTTGGGCCTATAATAAGCCCTCTAAGAGCTTAGAGGCCTAGACTAGAGACCCCTGCCAAACCCTCAACCCTAAAAGCCCTAAGCCGAAGATGTGGTAGAACAGCTGAAGGAGCCTTGTCTTCGCGAAGACACGGCTCCTTCAGCTCTTCTACCACATCTTCGGCTTAGGGCTTCTGAGAAGTTTCCGATTTCGGGGTTGAGGGTTTAGGGCTTTTTAGTTTAGGGTTTAGGGGATATGGGGTTTCTGAACATAGGAGACCCTAATATAGTACCCTAAATAGTAGGATCCTGAGTATAAGGACCCTAGAATGGGGTACCCCTTTTTTTCCGGAAACTCCCATACCATACACTCTCTTGTGGGTTCCCGGCTTTTGTTCGTTTAGTGGAGGCCGGGAGTAGTCCGTGTAAGGATTCCTTGGCCCGGGAGTCCTGCATCTCGAAACTGTTTGGGTTTAGGGTTTTAGGGTTTTAGGGTTTAGGGTTTTGGGGTTTAGGGTTCAGGGTTTAGGGCTTTGGGGTTTAGGGTTTAAGTTTTTTTTTGGGCAGGGTTTAGGGGTTTAGGGTTTAGGGTTGCGAAAATCCTCTCCCCCCTCTACAGATCCCCAAATGGGTGAACGGGGTGCGAGCTTTACCCTAAACCCTAAACCTAAACCGAGCTATACTCTATCGTTTAGGGTTCACTCGGTCGGAGGCGTATACGAAGTAGAAACCAGACCGGCCAGGAAAATAAGGGCCTTAACAGTCAGAATAGGGCTGAACAGGGTTTTGGGGGTAAATTATACTACAATCATAATGAGGAAACCCACAACATAGCATTGGTAATTGTCTAGATCCCTATATTACGCTCCTTGGCACAAGGATCGCACCGTGGCTATGAACGTTAAGGACGACATGACCCTTAGAAGTAGGGGCCCTATACCCATATACTGTGAATCCCTCTATGGCATATGAACCCAAACCCTAAACCCTAAACCCTGCACCCTTTTAGGGTTCATTTCGTCCTCAGGGAACTAGTGAGGAGCCATAGCCGATGGCCATGTAATGCAAGTGTAACCCTGAGGGTCCGAGTGCCCAAAGAGTAGGGTTTTAGGTCCCCCAAAATCCATGCCCTGAAGGGTTTTTTGCGCCTTGAAACCCTACTAAACGGGTACTTGGACCCTTAGGGAAACTACAGGTGGGGAGTTTAGGATATGTAGGGCTTCTATAAGGCTTCTATAAGGTATACCGAAACCCTACTATTTGGGTACTGGGACCCTTCGGGTAAAAAAACCCAACTCAACAGTTGCAAAAGCCCTGCGGATTGGGTTCCATGCAAACAAGGGTTCAGGGTTTTGGGGGTTTAGGGGTTTTAGGGGTTGAGGGTTTAGGTACAACTGTTGAACCGGACTTAAAACAGACTCTCTAGACTCTAGACTCTAAACTTCTGAAGGCCTAAAGGGGGGCAAGCCTGCAAAACACAAATAAAGCCTTAACCCCCCGAGCCAACAAACCCCGAAACACCACAACCCGGCATCCCCGAACCTTGAAAAGTGGCCCTAAACCCATCTCAACCTTTCTAGACAAGCTCACCTACATCAATGATAAATGAGACCATGTAGCAAGCCTCCGGCATAGCTCTTGAATGATACTGTGCAAAACATTCTTGTGATCTCCGAAACCTGGCTGGGCAAAACCCTTTTGCCGCCCTGTATAAACGAAGTTCAGCAGCACCATACACATTTGATGATTTATATAACGGATCAAGGGAACTGAAGTAACAGGCCTTGTGAATAATTTAATTAGTCACGTGCGGCTTAGAAGTAGGTATAACAATGGTTGCCTCGCTCACAAACTACTTACTAAGTCTGCGATGCCCTATCCTTACATAACCTTGAACAGCTTAAGGCCCTAAGCAAAACTTATACAATCCTTACATAGCCCCATGAAGAAATGCAAGCCTAAACTTACAAAAACAGAACAAACCGGCCTGGTAGTTGGAGATAGACATATTGGCCGGATGCTCGGTCGCAGTCGATCCTGAGCTTAGTTTAGTTTGGTAAAGACATACTGCTATAGTTTGGGGGTGGTTCTTGGATATTATAATTTAGGAGTAGCGGCTTTCGAGGTTTCAGGAACGCAAGGTGTTGGGAGGATTTAGGGCACACTCCTGTTGGTGCTTCTTTGGTACTTAGGGTCTTGGGTTTGGGGTCGTAGGGTTCAATCTGTGGCTTACCCTCAGGGTCCACACGCCTGCATAGTATACAATTGGGAATTACAGGTCTTCCGGCGTGGCAACTTTAAACCAATGCCTACACGCCTACACCATATAACCCTACACCCCTATCGCCTAATCTAAAAGGCGACATGGATGGGTGCAGTGGGCCCGTAGCTCTAAACCCTAAACCAAGCGAGAATAAGACCCTACTTTTCAGTTTCATGTTGCCCTTAAAGTCGGGGTTAGGCCTCTAAACGATCAAGTTCACAAGGGTCAAGGTCAAGTGTTGAGTGCGAGGGGCCAGAAAAAAAAGAGATAGACGCCTGAATTCTTGGGTTCTGTACTATTCCTCAGGGTCTAACCATGTATGGCCCTTAACATCATAGTGGCATTCTTCATCCGCTTGTATACACCAAAGCCGTAAGTAAGGCTTGTGATGTACACGGATCAGCATCCGAGTAAAAAACTCAATAGTTCCCCACAGGCCATTGCTTTTAGTACCTTCTCCTACCGTTCTTTTTGGAAAGCCTCCACCAGGGCAACAAACCAATGCAAGGGGCACGACTAAAAACACAACCAAACTTCTGCACATTCACATAACATACCCAAAGTGCGCGCGGCTTTGGCTGTGGCCTCGTTCGTGATTAACGCCAAAATATTAAACCCCAAACGCTGGATCACAGCATCGTAGCCCCATACCCTGATGAAGAACCGGCGCAATATAGCCCTGAACCACTGATCTACCCTCGAACAATACACCTTCCACCTAGCAACCGGAAAAGATCTCTCAACATCTGAACATATCGAAACTGAGAGTTTACAGGTTTTGGGGTGAGGAGCAATTCCAAAATCCCAAACTCTACAAATTCAGGCTCGGGGTTCAAGGCTTAGGGTGTTACTGTTAGGGGTGTATCCCGTTGCAGCTGAGCTTCTCGAACCACTTGTCGTCTCCGGTTTCTTTCAGTGTACCTCATGATACCCCGTCTAATCTAGATTGTAGTGTTTAGGGCTTCAGGATTTTCTGGCTTCGGGGATCGGGGTTTAGGGTCTAGGAGTACCCACATTCCACCACTAATATAAACATCCAAACCCACAGTGAAATAGCTTATCTTGAGCCATACACTAGTAGGGACTGGGGTATCTTAAGCAATATCATGGGAGATGGCCGTTTTGTTTGGCGTCATGTGCTAAAGCCTTCCACGATCTCAGTAGGGTTGCGGGACAAGGGATTTGGGGCATCTTCCGCTTCAAGACTGAACAAGCCGGAAGGAATAGCACGACTAGCAAACGGGTAGTTCTCCAAATTGGGGACCCCTTTCGAAGTTCCCCAAAAGAGTACGGCACCCTTGGGTAAAAAAAACTCAAAGGGACCTCAATCTAGAGCGCTACCCAAATAACTCTTCAAGCCCCTCCATTTAGGGTTTAGGGCCGATTTAGGGTTTAGTTTAGGGTTAGGATTTAGGGTTCAGGGTTTAGGATTTAGGGTTAGGATTTAGGGCAGTTTAGGGTTCTCCACTTTTGCTTGTCGTGCTTGTTGACCACCGCAAAGCCCTACTGTAAGGCCCAAACATTGTCGGAGCCTTACCGTTTAGAACAATTAGGATCGGGGGGGAGAGGGGGGGAAAAAGGGTGGGGTACATTGACCCTAAACCCTAAACCCTAACACGAGTATAAGAAGGAGCCTCATGGAAAATAACAGGTCGAACTTCTCAGGCCCCCGAAGTTCTAGGCCCCAGAGCCACAGCCACAGCAATAGATGCCAGCAGCCTGGAAGCCGCCAACCCTGCAATCCCAACTGCAGAATGCATAAGCTGCAAAGCCCCCACGCACCCTAAAAGGCTGAAAAAACACCCGAAATCCGAACCCCCCCCCTCACCTCCCCAATAAAGCCAGAAACCCCCGACCCCTGAACCTCCTCCAAAAGCCATGAGTGTTTGCAACAGTCTCGAAGGTGTAAGATTACCCCAAACCCTAAACCCAAAACCTTAAAACCCTGATCCCTAAAACCCTAAACCCTAAACCCTAAAGACTAGGGTCGAGGGTTCAGGGATGTGGGGTTGGGAGGGACTTGGGGTTTTGCATTCTGGGGTTCAGGGAGTCGGAGCTCGGTTCTCCGAGCGACGAATTACTGAAGGATTGCGGGCAACGAGTGGTAAGGGTTTAGGGTTTAGGGTTAAGGGTTTAGGGTTAAGGGTTTAGGTACTTCACGTGGACCACAGAATATATTGAACCTGAAGGAGATTTGATCCCTGCAGTAGCCGTTGAAGAAATGCGGTTTACTTGTCAGAGGTGTGCATTAGGGTTTAATGGCTTGGAAAGGATTAAAGGCTTGATATGTTATACTGAGCCTGGCTCAGTAGGATAAGTTTTTTGGGGTAGATTGCACTATCACCATGCTAAGGTGACTAAGGAGTAGCATCACGAACAGGCCCTTGATATCGAAATTTATCCAGACGTCTTCCCCGATCCACGTAAAGCCCAAGTTAAAATATTGTGCGCCTTAGACCCTGAATGATGTATCACAAACATGGACGGTCGTTCATCGCAAGAGGGTCCGAGTACCCAAAGAGTAAGGAGTTAGGTCCCAAAATCCATACTCTGAATGGTTCTTGGACCTTGAAACCCTACTATTTGGGTACTTGGACCCTTGGGATCTATACCCTAACCCCATAAGTCCAAACCCACCGCCTCATCTTCTGCCAAGATGCCGCACACAGTGCCCGAGCAGTTCTTGCCTGCGCATCAAAAAAAAGTGATGGATTGCGGAACCCTGACCCCTAAACCCTAAATCCTAAGCCCTAAACCCTAAATCCTAAGCCCTAAACCCTAAATACTAAGTCCTAAACTTTAAACCCTAAACCCAGCAGGCTATAGGTTGTAGGGCTTCAGAGATGAGCCCATATAATCCTACTATTGTATGAAGGTTCGTCTAAGTCTCCTGTCCGGCCTTCCAGAAAGGTCCCAAAACGAAACACCCTCAGGGCTAAAGTCCCAAAGCCTTTCAAGCCCCCTATTTCAAAGCACCAAGAAAACCCTTAAACCCTAAATCCTAAAACCTTTCAAGCCCCTATTTCAAAGCACCAAGAAAAGCATCCGGGGAACTCGGGCCCTTGACAAGACATACCGGGAATGTCAAGTTCCCGGATTTAGCTTCGCTCGTCAGCGGCGGGAACCTAAACCTCACAGATTTAGGGTTGCGAGTGTAGGGTTTATAGGGTTTAGGGTTTAACGTTTAGGGTTTAAAGAGTTTGGGTTTAGGGCTATTATGGGGTTTACCCTAAGGTTCTAATACTAAGGACTCATATAGTAAAGGCTTTTGGTTCCAAAAGCCATACTACATAGGGCTTTTCGGCTAGAGCATTTGAGCCGTACAGCAAGGGTTTAGGGTTTTGCGGAGCACGAACTCAAAAGAAAAACTGGGGCTTGGCCAGGGGTCTTACGTTCTTGATCCTTCTATATACTTCGGGCGGGTATATACGGGGCCCCTAGAGGCCAGGGCTGTCTGTGGATGGGGCCTAGGCCCCACAACCTACCTGTAACCCCAAACATACAACATGATCGGTCACTGCCGCCTATAATGACTCTAAAACCTAGAAACACTATTGGTTTTTACAGGTTTTGAAGCAGCCGAGCTCGTTTGGCACGAACGGTGCCTTATCACGGCCTCGGCCAATCCGAGAAGCCCCTTGCGGCGAGTTCTTCACATCGTCGGGGCTCACTAAACCCTAAATCCTAAACCATCACCCCAACCCCCAGAAACCCTAAACCATAGCATCCCTAAACCCCATAGAGCCTAAACCCGAAACCCTAAACCCTAACCACAGCATCTGGGGCCAAGCAATCGCTCCCTGCGCATTGTCGCCGTGCCTTCAGCTCGTAGGCCGCGGTCTCGAATGTCGCCGGAGAATCCAGAACGTCCAAAATCCCTTAATTAAGAACTATACCGTATTAAATCTATAACTTGAGGTATACTCCTTAATTATTAGGGATACTCGCGCGCCACCTCGACCTATCTGTACTCTACTATGAAATTAGGTCCGAAAAATGATAATTAATAAAGATGTAATTATATTCTGGTAACATGTATGTGTGTACACATGTAATATTATATATATGTATATATATATATACATACATATATTTGTTCTTCCACTTGTGTCCGGCAGTCGGATCCACGAAGACAGTACCTGGCATCCTTGAAGTCTTGAGTTCAGGGTTAGGGGTTTAGGGCTTAGTGGGTTTAGGGTTAGGGGTTTAGGGCTTAGTGGGTTTAGGGTTTAGGGGGTTTAGGGTTTAGGGGGTTTAGGGTTTAGGGTTTAGGGCTTAGTGGGTTTAGGGTTTAGGGGGTTTAGGGTTTAGGGTTTATGTACGCTTATCCGAGCCTGCAGCGCAAGGCGTGTCGCTGACGCCAACCACGCCACCCAGGATGGAGCAGTGCAGGCCCGTGTCTTCGTCGCTCAAGGCCTGTCACTAGGCTCACCAGTAAGACCTTAATAATAAGGGTACCCTTTTCCCTAATATTCGGTTTTAATAAGGAGACCCCGAAATAAAAAGGGTAGAAGGGTACTGCTCAGGAACCTAGGTCAAGCACGGTTTTATGCTTTGCTGGAACTCGAGACGGATTTGCACTCACGTATGGCTTACAGATGGGCTGAATACCGGCTAAGCTTGTGTTTTAGGTTACAAGTCCTACAGGACCCTAAACCCTCACAACTAAGGTCACGAGTTGGGCTCAATGTTTGGGAGTTGCGCATGAGGCATAGCCGTGAGCTGCTCAGTTAAGGGTGCAAGACTTACTCAGATCTTGTTGAAGAACGCTTCCTTGGACCTACCTATTAACAAATAAAAGGCACTTAAGGATCTATGCAAACCCGAAGCTCCTTTCAACTGGGTTCTTGTTATTAAGGGATTTAGTTCGAGTTAACATAATAATTTAATAACCCAAGGCTCATTTCAACTGGGTTCTTGTTTAAGGGATTTAATTTAAGTTACCATAACAAAGAAACCATATTATTTACGATATATCCCTATTATGGCAACTTAAAATAAAGTCCCTGAACAAGAGCCCAGTCGAAGAGATCATGAGGCTTGGTAGAGATGTTGCAAGTAAAGTTAGAGCCACGCTGCTGTTTTGGGGAATGATACATAGAGCCCCCGATCCCACACCGAAAGCAGCTAGAGTTGCCCTGAGCACTTGGAGACTCTTTTGAAACCCCTGTACACACCCATGAAGACCTACCTATGCAATCTTAACCTTTGGAGAAGTACATCTTGCATGCCGCGACCGCCGCGATCTTGAATTAGCCAATCTCTTCACACCCCTGAACCCTAAACCTTAAACCCCGAACCCCAAACCCCTGAACCCATACGCACCCAAGCCATAAAGATGACAAGTAAGAAGCGGCGGTCCGCCACTGGCGGGGCCTCGTGATGCCCCTATAAGACCTAAAACACCGAAACTTAACATGTACATGGAAGTCCTGGAGTCTTACCCGGAGGGTTTGGGTTTAGGATTTATGGTTTAACTAAGGATAATTAGTAGAACACTACGACTCCAAATAGCTTGAAGTAGGCATTTTTTCTGTACTTGGAGGCTTTGAGGGAACTTAGGTGGGTATTCGGATGTGCGTATGATATTGAAATCAAACAAACTCTTGTGTATCTGCCTCGCAACCATCTGGATCGCTAAGGATGCGGATCCTTGGATGCTCTTTTTCGGCTTTTTCGGTTAGACTTTCGGTTCCAGGGCTCCCTTAAGAGAACACTTGCACTCTACTTTGGGTACTGCCCCCACTCGGTAACAGTTGAGAAACATTTCATAATATGGGTATATAGGCCTTCAATAGTAGCCCTATTATAGGCTGCTACTGTATGGGGGCAGTACCCAAACTCTACTGCCAACACCCTCAAGGCACAAAACGGCAAGGCCAACCTGTAGCTCTTCAGCCTGTTCTAAGCGTGAAGGTGCCCAGTATACCCGAAACCCTAAACCCTAAACCCCAAACTCTAAACCCAAAAACCGAAGCCTATTATCCTACACCCTAAACCCTAAACTTCCTAAACCCTAAACTTCCTAAACCCTAAACTTCTTAAACCTTAAACTTCCTACACCCTAATCTTCCTAAGCCCTCAACTTCCTAAACCCTAAGCCTAGTATACTTAGAGGGCCCGGCCCTCGTCCAGTAAGTGGGTCCCGCAATCCACAAAATCCTGGACTCTCGAGTCGACACAGCAGACTCTAACTAAGCCCTTAGGGCGTCTTTAGGGCTTTAGGGTTCAAGGGTTTAGGGTTTAGGAACTAAGCCCTGAACCCTAAACCCCTATAAGCCTTAAGCCATAAGCCCTTTACAGATCTAAGGCTCAAAGTTCTCATCCCTAACCCCCAACATCCAAGACACTGAACAGCCAAACACCCACAAACCGAAAAAGCAATGAGCCCTACTTGCTGGCGTAGGTTGAGGAGGTGGGCCCACTCCTCCGGCGTGTGCAGTGGTTGCGTTTGCAGTCTGCGGTTGCGTGGCCCCCTGGATAGGACTCGAGCCCATTCGGACCCGCTGTCGTCTTCGTACAGTCCGACATGGTGCCCGAGGTCATGCCAGTGCTCGTCCTCCGCCTTTTGCCACCCCCTTTGTTGCATGCGCTTGAACTGCCGACTTGTACCGTTTTCCTCTCATCCGTTGGTCGCCTCCGCCCTCGCAGTACGGCTTCCTAGGCCCCCCTGCTGCGGCTGCTTGGTCGTCGGTCTGCAGTGCAGGGGTCTCCTCCAGCTGGGCCGTTGGGTCTGCTGTGGATGAGTATTCCATTTGTCAAGACCACTATATTACACCAGACTCGAATCCTAACCCTCAGCCCTAAACCCCTACACCCTAAACCCCAGTGTAACCCCATACACCCCAATGCCCTAACTCCTGCAGTTCGCCAAGTTCGAGCCCGGGCTTCATCTTTCAATCACCATGCGCCTCCATGGGCCTAAACCCTAAACCCTGAAGTCTGGGCCCACGAGGCTCCTGTTAAGAGATTTCAGTTTAAGTTACCATATTAAAAAAAAAAGAAACCATCTTATTGACGATGGATCCCTATTATGGTAACTTAACCTGAATCTCTTAACAAGAACCCAGCTTAGGGTTTAGGTCTTAGGCCCACAAAAACGCCTTGACCCCTGGACCCCACATCCTTCAAACAGCACCTGACCCAACACCCAAGGGCCTGAAACCCCGAACCCTCAACCCTAACCGCCCTAACCCTGAACCCTCCCTAAACCCTAAACCCTGAACCCTCCCTAAACCCTAAACCCTGAACCCTCCCTAAACCCTAAACCCTAAACCCTAACCGCCCTAAACCCTAAACCCTAAACCCTAAACCCGAACCCTGAGGACTGAAACCTCAACACCAAACCCTAAAGCCGTTGCAGAGCCTTTGTAGAGCCCGGAAGCCTCTTGGGTAGCTCTCTAAATTAGGGTCCGTTTTTAGGTCAACAATATAGTACGGCACCCTTATAAAAAGGACCCTAATAGGGACCCTAATTTAGAGAACTACCCTCTTATAGAGGCCTTCATGATCAAACTAGAGTACCGGAAGCTACCACAACCTACATTTTGGTCGGCTCTTGTTAGACAACCTAATATGGAATTTATAGGGATCCTACAAAGAAGCAGGTTCTGGTAGCTTTTGCAGCAGAAATGCAACCAGGCATCCTATCGAATAACACTGTGCTTCCTAAATACTTCTTAGGCTTAGGGTCTCGGGGGTTTCGAGCATAGTCGGCACAGCGTGGGGGTTTCTGCCAGGGGTGGCGGCTGTCAGGCAGTGGAAGGTTGGGCTTTCAAAACCGTTAGTCTTGGGTCGGTGGCGGTTTAGGGCGTTAGGGTTTAGGGTTTAGGGTTTCGGGTTTTAGCGTCTCGGGTTTTGGGGTTTAGGCGTGACGTTTCTGAGCACCCCAAAGCCGCTATGCTCTAACCTCCACAGCGGCCAAGGCTCTTGACGATAGTTTCGCTGTCCTCAAGATCCATCTGCCACCTTTCGGTGATTGCTTGTTTAAGCTTTAGGGTTTCATTGGAGTTTAGGGTCTGGGGTTTAATTAGGGTTTAGGTTTTAATTGGGGTTTAGTGTTTAGGGTTTAGGGTTTCGCACAGCTCTGTTCAACAACCAACTTTAAACCCTAAGCAACCAAAAGCCAAGAACCTGATCTCGCAGGCTTAACGGTATGGTGTGTAGCATAGTTGAATGGCAGCGACCAACACATCATTGCATATTCGCAGATATTCCAAACTCATGCTACTGACAGTGGTGCAGACGCGGTTGCTCCAGCACCTCAGTTCGCCTGCGGATTTGTTGGTCCAGACGGAGTGGCATGTCAGTATGTGGCGAGCTCGACAGTTGCCTTGTCGACACACAGACACAGAGCGCACGGCATCTTCATCATGGCTCGACAACTTGTTGTTTGCAACCAATGCCCATGGTGTCGCAAAGTCTTCGCATCTGTGGAGATCGCCCGAAGGCATGTGCATGCGCGTGTGGCGAAAGGTGCTTGTCCTAGAACGGGTGGGGGTGCCACTAGCTACCTGGAGTGCCTTCGGCCGCCAGAACGACTGGAGTGCCCTATTTGCCTACATCATGCTTCCGACTTGGATGCCCTGCACCAGCATGTTGTGCAGCATGTTGCAAGAGGGCAAGGTGTCATGCAGCAGTACTTTCGACCAGCGCAACCAGCTCGGCTGTGACGCTTCAAGTTGGTCTTGTTTTCGTAGTGTTCCTACCGCCATGGAGTCTTGGTTTGCAGTCCCTGCGCCGGCGTCGGCAAACGACCGACAAGTCCGACCGCGAGTGGGAGGCAGCAGCAAGGAACAGGAGCAGCTCTTGAAGGCCGTCGCCAAGCTGACGCTTCGCAACGCTCAGGCTTGCCGCAACATGGAAAGCACGGTCTTTGTCACCTACATCCTTCCCAAAGCTGGTGCTTACTCTACTGCAGGCACTGAGGCTGGGCAGCTCTATGCGCAGCGTACTCGTGCAGCTGGTAAGAATCATACGCTTGGTCAGCCGTCTTCCTGGCTCTGGGCGGCACTCATGAAGGTTCTTGCCATGGATGAGAATATCAGCGAGGAGAAGCGGCAGCAAGTGAAGTCTTACTGTGACGCGGTCTCGGATCCTTGCTCACTCTCCCAGACGGTCCTCTACTGTCGGATCTCGAAAGTCTACGATCAAAGCAAGGTTCGCTTGCAGGTGGCTGTTACCCCGGAGCTGCAGGAGTTCTTGACCGAGTTGCAGCGTGGCTTGGAGGCGAATGGCGGTGAGCGCAAGCTTGGCCCACCCCCTCGAGGAGCTTTGGAGCGGCACGTGCAGGAGTTGCTGGGGGAGAACTCAGGCCCCTCAGTTGAGTGAGTGATGCCGTAGGCACAGTCACGTTCTTTTGAGCGAGCAACTGGCAGTTTTGAGTCCTAGTGGATGTGCTTGTTGCTTCCCTAGTTAGTCTCGCGCGGCATTCGCTTATGCAATGATGCATTTGTCGAGTGCGCTGGATCCACGGGCGCTGGGCAACTCTGCCCACCGTTCGTCGTTCCGTGTAGCGCCGGCGCGGCCCTTGTGTGCCATAGTGCCACGGCTGCCTGTGGTTCACATAGCTTTTAGAAGGGCCGAGCTGTGCTTTCTCGCCGTGGAGCTTGGACGCATCTCCGAAGGCGCAGTGAGTGAGTGAGTGAGTGAGTGAGTGAGTGAGTGAGTGAGATATTCCAAACATCTAGATTCATTCCGACACAGTAGAAGCTCAAATGTTGGTTTTCCAATCACAAAAATTCAAACACGCAACCTGGCTCCTACAGTAATTCCTAAACCCTAAATACCCTCAACTACACCCCAAACCTGACCCTAAACCCTAAACTCAGGGATCGGCATCCTCGCCAGGGCTTAGGCTGTAAGCTTTGACTTCGAGCGCAGGTTTAAGCTTTGGAGTCTCAGGTTCAGGATTTGGCTTTAAGGTGTAGTTTGGGTTTAGGGTTTAGGGTTTAGGGCTTGAGGGCTTTAGGGCTTAGGGTTTAGGGAATCCTTAACCCCAAAACCACCCCCTAAACCCTCTGTAAACTCCTGATCCCACATCTCCAAAAGCATAAGTAAGAACCCTAAGCCACAAGCCGAAATCAGATCATAAGCAAACCCAAAACCCTACACCCCTCATACATCCAGCATCCTAAAATTGTGGACCCTAAGCCCTAAACCTAAAACCTTAAACCCTTAACATCCCTCATAAATCCGCCATCCTAAAATTGTGGACCCTGAGCCCTAAACCTAAAACCCTAAACCGGTTCAAGGTCTGGGGAGGTCTCTCCAGGACGCAGACCTCAAGGTTCGGTGTTCGAAATTTTGGGGTTTAGGGTTGTAGGGTTTTTTGGGGGTTTAGGGCTTCTTTATGGGGTTTAGGGTTTCAGATTTACAGCGTAGGTTGCGATGGGTGTATAAGGCTTCAGGCTTGAGACTTAATTTTTGGAAGCTTGCGGTTTAGACTTCCGGTTTCAGGCTTCAGGATTTCAGGGACTCCGGCGTTGTGCTTATTCGGGCGGTATCTGACCGTCCACGAGGTTCCTAACACCCTACCCATAGGCTCCATAGTAGTTCCTTTTTGTGGTTTATATTTAGGATCCTATAAGGTAAACCCAACAAGGAACTGTAGTGGGAGCCTCTGGGTAAGGCTCTAAGGCTGACATCCCAAGACTCTCGACTCAAGATCCGGAGACATAGCAAGGTACTGCGAGGTTATGACGATCCTCAGCCTCTGCACCCTGTCAAAGTTTCTTTTGGGTATGGAGTTAAGGTTTCGGATTCGGGTGTATAGTTTCAGCCCAAACGGCCAAGGGTAAAGGGAGAGCTGATGAACCGAGATTTGAGAAGAGGTGCTTTCTTGATTAGGCTAGGGGTTTAGGGTTGTTTAAGGTTGAAGGTTCGAAGAACCGACGCGTATTGAGCCAGCGATGAAACTCGAAGTTGGGGGTTCTGCAATTGCCTGAGATAGAACACTTTCAACATCTTGGGGCCCAGCTAGTTAAGAAGAGACAAATACTCCAAACCCACAAACCGCTAGTCGTTCGGGTTTAGGAAATTTGATGCTTAGAGGACCTCCCGGAACAGCCCAGTTTTAGGTTATGGGCTTTGGAGCACGGAGCTGTGACACAGCACTTCAGCTATGTCGAGGATTGAAGGTTCCCCAAGACCCCAAGAAGCAAAGGTTAATTCATCCTTTTCGAGAAGAACCCTTCTAAGACTCACGTAAGGGGTCCAAATATGTACGTGTATCTACTCCCCATGTTCTGACCTACATTACGATTCTCCGAATATCCTAAACCCAAGTGCGGAACTGCTGGGTCCTTTGGACCCGAAGGAATATAGGCTTTACGGTTTAGGGTTTTAGGCTTTAGGGTTTTAGGCTTTAGGGTTTTAGGCTTGAGGGTTTAGGGCTTCAGGCTTTAAGGTCTAGGGTTTTTGGGATTTGGGGTTTAAGGTTATGGAGACGTGTCGAGCAAGATTGCAAGCGAGCGACCAGGGAGTTAACTCCCCGGCAGCTTCGTTCCACATGCTGCTGCACCGAGTGGCCACAAGCCCGTCGTTGCCTTGAGCTGTAATAGGTTGGGGTTGCGGCCTGGAATTTTAGGCACCGGGGCTTTGGGCTGAAACGCCACCGCGCGCAAACCCTATCTTAAATTTCCAGTTTACAAGTCCAACACCTATACCAAAAACTCGAAGCCCTAATAAGATTGAACTCTTGGGCATCCTCTAACCAAAGTCTTTTTACTGAAGGTTGAGGGGTCCATTGGCTTTCGGGCTCTTGTGCAAAAGGATCTGGGCCAGAGCGGCATTAACAAAAACATAGGCACGTGCAGAAAAGGACGGCCCTTCCTGCGTATGCATGAGTGGATAGTATGAGGAGGCGATGAAAACAAATGGTGCTTGGAGAACGTACACAAACATGAAAATCCAAAGAATATTTATATATATATATATTATAATAAACAAAAAGGCGGCTGCATGCTTCAAGAAAAACAAATGTATATGTATATATACAAAGATATTATATTGGAATAGAAATATTTAAATACAAATATATGAAATATATACATATATAAATACATAAATGTATAAAGATATAAAGATATGAAGATATAAAGATATGAAGATATAAAGATATAAAGATATAAAGATATAAAGATATAAAGATATAGAGATATAGAGATATAGATATATATATATATGTATATATATACATATATAAATAAATAAATATATATATATATAAGTATATACAAATACATATATATATATACACATATTTATGAATATATAAATACATATATAAATATAAGTGTATATATATATAGATATGAATATATGTATATCTATAAATACATACATATATATATATATATATATTTATGTACTACACACACACACACACGCACGCTTACAAGTACATGTGTGTAAACGGGGCTACCCTGCCATTGAGGATACCTGACGCCTCTACAGGCCAGACGACATGCTGTGCGCAAGCCATGAAACAAACATAAGAGACCAAGCTTTGGGGTTGAATGCAATAGGCCCGACACCCTAAATCTTAGACTTAGGGTCTAGAAACGCTTTGGATTTGGAAATGTCGGGGTTGGGTTTCGAATCGTAAAAGCTCAAAACTCACTGGGCATGTTTTCTACAGTCATTGACTAGCTGCAGTTGCCGAGGCCTTAAAGAAACAGCTTCAGACCAAATGCGTATGTATACATGAGTGCACTTGTACCATCGGGGTTTGAGGTTCTTGGGCTCGTGGTTAACTGCTATCGCTCGTCGCACCCTGGCGCGATCAGCCATGCGCCAGCAGCATTGCAACAAGATGAACAGGGACTGCTACCATGCAGACTCTTCGATACCGTCACCATTACTGTCAAAGCTGGATTTGGGCATACTGCAGTTCTGCATCGGCCTCAGTATCGAGGCTACAGCAAATGTATCATAAAGTGGCATTCAATCTGCTGGCTAATATTGGGATCCCGAAATCTAAAGGTCGTTCCCCGGGTCGTAGGTGTTCTTGGAACATGGAACAAGACTCCCACTAGTTCCGGATCCATATTGGGTTCTTGGACCCCAATATGGATCCTGAAATAGCGGGGGTCTTCAGTGGAAGCGTTCATGATCATAAGCATCGAAATCGGGGCAGCCCATGCATAGGTCAGCGCTCTTCACATCCGCATCTCTATGTCTCGCCAACTATGTAAATTCAGATGCTTGACTGTCTTCTGAAAATGTAAACCTCATTCCTGGATTCCTGACCCGGCCCCAAAGAAGGTTTTTGTGAACTCACGTTCACGATGGGCAAAAAAAACAACGGGTCTAGAGAGTCTAGTTTGAGGGACTGTGGCTTCTGTTCAGATTTAGGACTTTAACGGTGTTCATGCCGAGGAACTTCTACATCGTGGCGACCTGTGACTGCAAAACGAACATATGCGCACGATTCATCCGAATCCCGCCCTACAGCTGAAATGCTAGGCAACCGGCCAGAAGGAGATGGGCATTGTTCAACAGTAGCATGTTGGTGGCTATCTATATATATATGTGTGTGTGTATGCACGCGACCCTACACCGCATAATTGCCACTTGCCCTGAACTAAAACACTGTATAGTATAATAGAGTACAGTATAATACAGCACAGTATCGTTTCGTATATGAAGTCCGGTTTTCTACGCATAGTCACCCATATATTCCGAAGGATATCTGTATATATAATCAAAGCTGTAGCATCAAACCGACTCACGCAAGGACTCTGGACTGTCAGGCATATACCATAGGAAACAGACTCAGCAAAGCTGGGGATTGAAAACGTAGTCTCTTCGGGGCGTAGCGTGCAGCGGGAGCAGGCTTTACATGTCTGTACGTTGCAAAGCCTTGTCCGGAGGCCCAACATAGCCCTCAAGTCCTATGATTATTAGGGGTACCTTATTTTGGGGTCCTTATAAAAAGGATCCTACTATTTGGGGCACTATATTCGGGACCCCCTTTTATCTAGTCTATTGTCGTTGGGCCCAAAAGCCTCACAAGATGAGATAGGCTCAGGGCTTATGGTGGAAAAACGAGGTGGAGCACCCCAAACCCTAAACCCGTTAAACCCTTAACCCAGCCATATCTCTAAAACCTTTACCCTGTTGATGCCAGGCGACAGTGGCTCGGCAGAGTCGTCTCTAGGCTTGAACCTTGGCGGCATGAGGCTTTGCCTTGTAAACTACCCAAACCCAACTTTTGTAGGGTCCCTGAAAGCGCAAAAGTCAGAACCTACAAAAATGTAGGTTATGGAGTTTGAAGGTAAGCAGAAATAACTTCAGCATCATGTCTTCAACTTCAAGGGGGGATGGAACGACGCAACAACAGGAACAGCCACCATAGCAGCTTCCAGACCACAAGCTCAACGACGAAGGTACACTAAGTCTAGTCTAGACACGCTTTACAGGGAGCGGGATTTCTAAGGACAGGGTGTTCAGTGTCAGTGTCGCATCGTTCAGGGTTTTCGGGCTCCCACATCCGGGCATAACTTTTGGAAAGGGAGGGGCGTCGGTTTGGAAATGAATACACCCCCCCATCTTCCCCAAACAATAACCACGGTTTACGGGTCGAGGGGTTAGGGCTTAGGGTTTGGGGTTCCCACAAGGATTATCCTAAACCCAAGCACCTAGTTCTTGGGTTCTACGCACCATTAGAGTATAGGAGGAGCTACGTATGTACGATGTAGGCACATGACATGGATCCTTAGGGTATTTTGGACGCTAGGCGCGAAGGACCTTCGGTGTCTGAAACCTCTTATCCTCCAGTCTAGACGTGGACTGACAAACCTTCCTTGTAACTTCTAAACCCTCAGCCATAGAAACACTAACGCCTTCGCACTAAAACCGTGAAGTCTAAACACCCTGAAACCGTCATCAAGTCAACGACCAAAACCCTGGGCCCTATATCCTAAACCAGTCTGGTTCCGCTCTGTTTCGGCGGCGAGGGTACTGGGGTTTTGTTACCGACCTTAATTCAAGTTACCATAGTAGGGACCTGTAATGGGTAAATAAGAGGGTTCCTTACCCCCAAATTCCTAGGCCCTAAGTTATTATTGTAAACAACAAATTCTACTGAACCCAAAATGTGCCGAGTAGCTCATAGACGCCTTCCCCCATGCAGGCAGCACCACCTGTGAGTCGAGATGGCGAGAAAGATTGAATTACACCTTGTAGTTGCAATCTTAAGCGCCCTTAACACCCATAATCACAAGACACTATCAAACCTAAACTCACTCACTCACTCACTCACTCACTCACTCACTCGCAATGCGGTCCCGAAGGTCCGG
>CAJNJA010060842.1:0-23645 GCA_905231915.1 Symbiodinium necroappetens
GTACAGGCGCCGTCTCCAAAAACATGTGGATGCCAGTGACTAGTGGTGACAGGATGTTGATGACGTGCATGGTCCTAAATTTGAAGCTGCTGCTGATGAAGGTCCTTCTGTTGCAGAAAAATGAAGGCGATGGTGGATGGGAGGGAATGAGCGAGTGAAGGTGACAACTGTGATAGCGTTTGGCCCTAGCCTCAGACCTTATAAACCTTAAACTGAAACCTCTGAACACCTAGCGGAACATGTTGAGCAAACGCCATCTATACTAACTATACCCTAAACCCTAACCCCTAAACCCTAAAAAGCCCTAAACCCTAAAAGCCCTAAACCCTAAAAGCCCTAAGCCCTAAAAAGCCCTAAACGCCCAAACTAAACCCTGAACCTAAACCCCTAAACCCTAAAAGCCCTAAAAGCCCTATAAACCCTGAACCTAAACCCCTAAACCCTAAAAGCCCAAACTAAAACCCTGAAGACCGGCCTCAAGGTCTTGGTTCAACCCATCGAGGAGAAGGATGCTTGGGAGGCTTCAGCTGCCCCCGGGGGGAGGGGGGGGGGGTCCCTTTTCACCGTTTCGCCTTTTCCGTGCGCTTCGGCTTTAGGGTTTAGGGTTTATAGGGCTTAGGGTTTATAGGGTTCAGGGTTTATAGGGTTTAGGGTTTATAGGGTAAGGGTTTATATTATAGGGTTTAGAGTTTAGGGTTTGCAGGGTTTAGGGTTTAGGGTTTTAGGGTTCGTGGAGGTTCCTGCACCGCCGAGACATGCACAAGGTCCAGAAGCCCTCAGCCAACAGAATTAAGTTTAAATCGCTACCCTAAGCCCGGATCTGTGAACCCCGAGGACCAGGCCGTAACCACGATATGAAAGAAAAGCTTAACCTGGAGCGGAGCCTGAATCAGCAGAAAACTCGTTACTAGTTCCTCGTAGTTTTGTCAATCGCCCTTCTATAGTCTATGACTGAAGCAAGTGTACACCAAAAACTCATTCTGCATTTTCCACAAATTAAGCCACAAATGCAAAAAACACAAGCACCGGAAGGTCGTGGACGAAAAGCGCGGCGGCCTCTCCGGGGAAGACTTCCTCTTTGGAGCCCCAAGCTCAGCACCGACAATGTTCGAGTTGTAGCGTGTACTGCTTGGGTTCTGTTGTAGGCTTCAGGGTTAAATCCCGAAGCCCCAAAGCCAAAACTCTAGCCTTTAAGCTGCAAACCCCCAACTCCAAACCCTCAACCCCTAAGCCCCAAAACCTAAACCCTAAAATCTAATCCCCAAGCTCTAAGCCCAATCTGCCATGTAACAGCCCAGAGATGACTGGGAGTGGAAAGGCGAAGTCAAATTTCCAGCGCTTAGGGCCCTTAAAGGAGCCCTTAAAGGCACCCTCTTGTAGGGTTTATGGGGTTGAGGTTTTAGGGCTCATAGGCTTAAGGGCTGAGGGGCTGTATAGGAATTATGGCTTATGGGTTCGGATGCGGGGTTTGTAGGGTTTAGAGAATTTAGGGTGTATACGGTTTCGGGGTTAGGGTTTAGGTTGTAGGAAAATTTACTGTTTGGCTTCATCAGTTCCCACGCCCCACTCTAAGAGCATAAGCTGCACCGAAATATCGGTGCAGTATTCTTCCCCTTGGCCCTTGAGTGGAGCAGGATTTATTGCGGCCCCTTTCGTGAGTGATTGTGTAAAGGGCTCCTTGTATATATTCCTGAGGCCATATTTTAGGCGTTGTTCTTGGGATGCCATGTTAAGAAGATTTTATAGAAACCTTACCTCATGTACGTATCTGTGTACGTATGTGTAAGCCTGCAGACGCGCAAGCGCACAACTGTTTTGTCCTGCTGACATGATTTGTGCGGGACTCTCGACCTGAAACCCCGAAACCCTAAACCCCTAAACCCCTAGACCCTAAACCCTACACCCCTAAACCCTGAAACCCCGAAACCTATACCCTAAACCAGGACCACTGTCGGAGTCTCAGCGCTTAGACTCGGAATTGGGCTCTCTTCTCCGAACCCTCAGGGCAAGTCGCGAAACGCTGCACCCCAGGGCTTTCGAATATCCCTCGTAATGAACCCTAAGGGTCCATGTACTCATATAGTATTTACATTGGCCCCAAAGTACCTAGATAGGAACTACTTTACGGCCAAAGTATATACTATTTGAGTACATGGACCCTGAGGGGAAGGAGTAGACCTTAAATAACATGTAGGGGAACCTACTATTATTTCACGTATATTCCTTAATTAAGGGAGAACAGCCCGAACCAATAGCCTAGGCCCCGAAGCCTAAGCTTCACCTCCTTTCGGCCCTTTAGTTTAGAGTCCCCTCAGAGCTCTATAACTTCAAATAGGAAACCTATATGAACTGTTGGAATACTCATTTAAATTATCTATCAATCATAGGTATTGTTTTTATTTAATATTATATAGATATATATACACACCTGAATTGCTGCTCCCCTGATCCTTCAAGCACTGCAAGGAGCGCCAGGAGGGAGGCAGCAGTTGGGATGCCAGCGGTGGGTCGTCCCAGTTCGTAGGAGGGCTGGGTTCCGCATTTAGGGTTTAAGGCTTGAGGTTTAGGGTTTCGGGCTAGGGCTTTGGGCATTTTGGAGGAACGGTTGATGTCAGGTTGCGGCGCCAGAGTAGTGAATCAAACATGAGAAGAGTCTTTTGACGTCCAGCCGGGGCATCCCCTTAATATAGAAGGCTAAATGATTACCAATAGTATTTTGGGGCTTTCTCATTATTACTATAGTTTACTATACCCCCCAAACCTAATTCTAATAATTAAGACCCCTACATGACGCCAGGCCACTGCGCAAGCCTGAAGCAACCCCGAGCCTTTGAGTAGGCCTATAAACCCTAGACGACAAGCCTCAACCCAAACCCTGACTAAACCCTTGCACTTACATCACCCTAACCCTCCAGGTACTTACTATATAGGGCCCTAGGCGCTCTAGTAACCTATATAGTAGGTACCTGGGGGGTCAGGGTCAGCTCAATCATAAAAGCAAAAAGAGTACTTGCAAGTTGGGATTTCAGAAACCTGTTGGTTTTGAAGTTTGGGGTTGTTGTTGGGACTTCCGGAATGGAGCTTCCTTGGCGGCAACTTCCTCGTCAAGATGTTCATATAATGGACCCTACGGACTATGCTGTTCTGAATTCTTCAAGCTTCTACAGTAGGGTTCTGGTTCTATGAGGCCATGTCGCGCTATATGGAATTGTACGGCATGTTGGGGTGGTCAAAGGAACACTGAAAGGAACCAACTTAAACCCTAAAACCCCTTCACCCCTAAACCCGGAAAGGAACCCTTAAACCCAGGGTTGAAGAGCCTCTTCAACGGCCTGGCTGCCCGGGCGGTTGGTTCAGGCCAAAGCCTGCCCTTCCTCGCCTAATTTAGGGGCCTTACTTGATAGTAACAATGTTCACAGTAATACTAAATAATAACAGTAACGACAATAATCATCATGATCGTCGTCATGGTCATCGTCATCATCAACATCATCATCACCATCATTTCCACCATCATAACCCTAGTCACATTCACAATAGGAGTTGTGGTGTGGGTTGTTGTATCGACATATGGTCAGTAAAGAACCATTTCTGTACGTTGGTAAGGCCTAAACCTTCGTGGTGTTGCTGCCTTTTGTTTGTGGCGCTTCCCCGGGTTCAGGGTTTAGGGCCCCCTATCGACAACCATTCTTCGGCCCACTGCGGCTCTTGAAAGTAACCTGCCCGCCCGTGAGACCTTCCCTAGACCCCGGGGTTTCAAAGTCTAGGTTTAGTTTTCAGAATATGTTGCTGATGGGTTTAAGGCTCTCGGTTTAGGGATACTTGCGAACCGTGGAGATTACTCTTTGTGTCTTAAGGGGTCGCGGTCTGTGGCTTTGTAGCTCCCATCTACAGGACATTTGGCTGCAGTGGGTTGAGGAATGAACTTGAGAAATCTTCTGCTGCAGCACTGACCGCTAAGGGAACCTGCTCTAGTAGAAGTTAATCCCTCCTGAAGGTTTCATTCCATAGAGGAAATGGCAACCAGACTGAAGCTCTTCACACCCAGCATCCTTTGCACCGGAACGCCGCCGAGACCATGAACCCTGAAAGATTCTAAACATAAATCCAGATTGTAGGTGTGGCTCCAAGCAGCACAGCAGGCCGGCCGTTGCACGTCGTGTTTAGACTTCATGCTGCTGCTTCATGTCTCTTTAGGTTCCGAAGACGTTAAGCGCTCAGCTTATTATAGAGGGAATTATTGTGCGAGGTTTGGGTTCAGGGTGCTGTTTGAATTATGAGATTTGTCTGGTTCGTTTAGATCCTTGCCACTTACCCTCACAGCTGCATCCCGTTACCTTCTTCTTGGAGGTCTCTCCAGGGTCGTTGTCAAGTTCTGACTTGGGAGTAGGCGACTTCGGCTAAGGCTCGACTTAGAACGATGACAGCTTATAGAGGCTTCAAAAAGTTGTTCTGTTGGGACACTGGCTTCAGGCCAGTTTATGCTGTTCGTTTGTGACTCTTGGAGTATACGATGTCTGATATGTAAAGGTAGTGGTGTCCAACTGTCCAACACCTGCTTGTTAATTCAGTGAGCTCTACAAAGATGGAAACTCCCTCAAAGGATGATTCGTGCTGGCATCCCCAATAGGTTTTGGTCCACGAGGTCCCACTTTGACCGACAGTTACAACAGTATATTCTAGAGTTCTATTGCTGGTGCCCTGGAGAGGTGACATGCCTTCAGACGACCCCTTCCTGCTGGAGGGTGTGGATGCCAGATGCCCAGAATGCTGAGTGCTGCAGGCATGGTGGTCCAGGTTTAGGCTTCAATCGGAAGAGAATAGATCCGTTTTAGTGTTCGGGTTCGGGGTTTCAGCGTTTCGAGACTTGAGGCAGGTACCAAGTGCGGCCTGGCGTTCAGTTCTTTCGTGGAGTTACATAGAGAGTGCTAGGCCTGAACAGGGACCCTACTCACCAGCCAGGGACCCTATTCACGAAGCCCCATACCCTAAAAACCGGAGTTCAGGGTTAGCGGTTAGGGGTTCAGGTTGTTGAAAGCCAGACCCGGCACATGACAAACTGAAGCTCGATCTTCATCGGAAATGAGGGCAGGCAGCAGCTGCTCAAATAGCTTCCGTTTAGGTTTTTTGTTAGAGGGTACTCTAAGAGATACTATGAAAGCCATGATAAGGTACACCTAATTTAAAGGGTCATGAGTCACAAAGTTTCTGGTGGTGTTGGCACCTGGAGAAACAGGGGGCCACCCTCCCCGTTACTCGAGCAATCCGCAACAACTATTTCGGAATGATAGCCGCATGAGATATGTGCCATACTTTAAAGTACATGCCTTAGACCCATCAGGGATTCATGGAATCCCTGAAATCCGAAGAATTGCCCTCTTCCGAAGTCGTGTAGCCCACGTGTTAAGAGGCTGCCCAGCAGCTGACAGACTTGCAGCAGCAGGTGCAAGACTTGGCTGTAAAAGGGCCCTGCAAGTTGGGGCTTGCAAAGCTCGAGGTTCGAGTCTGTAGGATTCGGGGTGTAAGTCGCTGCACTCCTAAACTCCAGACATGGTAGTTTGTGTACTGCACTGCACTAGCTTTGCCCCAAAGTTGCCGACTTCGGCTGCTACTTTGGACACCTTCCAGCACAGGCGTGACTGTAGATGCCGGATGCTTTCATCAACGCCGTGATATTTGAACAGCGTGGGGTTCAGGGATCAAGGTCGTAGAAATTAAAGCCCAGCTTCCAAAATCCGAAAGCATGTGTTACAATCTAACTATTGCATCCCCTGAACCTTGAGGTCTGAATTTAGTAGTTATTCCTGTCAGCCCCCTACACACAAAGCCTAAACCGTTGAGCATCGATGTGCCGGCTCGCAACTGGAGATCGAAGCCCGCAAACGGGGATCACAGCTCCAAGACCCTAAACCGTATACCATGTGGGCCATAGTTATTGTATAATCATAACGCCCCGAAGCCCTGTTCACACACGCGCGGCAGGACAGGCAGGTGTTTTGTATGGTAATACCACGAAAAACGCAACAGTGTTGTTGATTTGTCTGGGTGTGGATATCACGCGTTTCTGCATCAAAGTTAAAACTCGACAAATGGCTTCGGCGCAGCTGCCAGCAAGAGTGTTTTGAAGCCATGAAGATGCCAACGTAGTGAGGTTTGTTCGATCTGTTCATAGACTGAGCTTTGTCAGGAAGTGTCAAAAACTTTAGGAATTTGAACTTTCGACGTTGCTAGAACAAGAAGAAATCAAGACAATTGTAAAACACAGGAAATTTGCGGGAACATATCGCATCATAAAAACCAGGATGCGGAGGCCCTTGAGTACATGATAGTACATGACGAGGAGATATGTGCAGTGTACCCACAAATACTCGAGAAACAAATTGAATTTCATTTCAACTGAAGCGCATGCAGCAGGCATGCCGACGGAATCTCGTACGCACAAACGCAGGGTGCAAACACAATTGTTTTACCTGTTTCTTGATTTGAAGAAGCATAATATCTTCCAAAATCGTGGCAGACGTGGCATTTCGTGACGTCGACGTGTCTGTTTGCGTGTTGTGGACACGTCTGACGGCATGATATAGGAGCTATGGACACTGAGCAGTCGCGTTCTGTCGGGGTTTCCTCTGTTTCCAGGGCCTAAAGATGGCTAAGTTAATTATGGCCCAGTATCTTAAGATCAAGCCCAGTCTGTGTGGGTTACATTAGGAAGGACAGCATGCGCAACATGTTCTTCGGAAGTCCGACGCTATAAGTGCGCAAGAAGTGAAGCCTCGGAGATGACGTGTTCTGAAGCAGTACGGCTGTCTGAAGAGCACCAGCAGTGAAGCGTCAGACCTGACGGAAAATAGGCCCCCTCCCCCCCCGCCCCCCTCCCCCTTCCCCCCCGAACCCCTCGAAGTCCGAAAACCCTGTGTGCCCCGGCACATTCGAGCCCTGAAATCCGAAAGCCCTGGGAAAAAAAAGAGGTGAAAGGCTCCTAAAACACAGTGCTAAGTGTGCGTGTACAGGTCTTCGGAAGGTATAAAAAGGAACCTCCAAAACCAAATTTTACTTAGTATGCCGCTACAATAGGACTGAGGACTTATAGGACCCTTATAAAACCCTTCTGGCATGGCCTGAGGGTTTTGAAGGAATCCTCAGCATTCCTTCGAAGACTTGCAGGCACCTTCGTCGTCTGCCCCGGAAGACGACTTCGAGGACTCTCGGTTCGGGGTATTCAAACGCCGAAGACGACGACGATTACTATTACTATTATTACTACTACTACTGCTACTGCTACTACTACTACTACTACTACTACTACTGCTACTACTACTACTACTACTAGTAGTTTAGGGGTTATAGGGTTGAGGGTTTGGGGTTTATAGGGTACTACTACTAGTACTGCCACCGCCACCACCACCGCCTCCTCGCATTCGGACGGACACCCAGGAAAAAGCGCGCTTCATCTGGCAGGGCCAATACGTGGCGTTGAGACCTTGCAGGCTTTTCGAAGTTCCCGGTCCCGACCTCAAATGGAATCACCCAGTGTCGCGTATAGTCCGGCACGATCGAGTTCCGGGTCAATCTGAAGTCCAACCCTGAACTGAACCCCTGAAATCGTTTCCTCCTGAGCACCGATGCTTTAAACTCGAAACCATGAATCGTACCCTATTCCCTATTCCCTAAACGTACACCTTAAACTTACTTCACTAAAAGAGCCCAGAACTGAAGCCCGAAGCAGTTGCCTCATGGGCAAAAGCGAGCAAAGCGGCCTAAACCCCAAACCCTAAACCTAAACCCTAAACCACCAGGACCTGTCAGCAGTGCCACAGGCAGCGCCTGGGCAAGGTGGGATCTCTGCCACACCAGAGGTTCACACTTAGGGTTTATACAGGGAGTAGCAGCCCGGCTCCTTTCTTTCGAACCTGCAACTACGGGCAGGGTGCGCACTTAAGCGCTTACTTGGAGGTTCATGGGTAGTTATAAGTGGGGTTATAAGTAGGGCAACTATAGTTATAACCCACCTTAGGGGACTTATGACCCCACTTATCACTACCCATGAACCTCCAAGTAGGGCGTTGTGAGCACCTCTGGCTCCTGGGCCTGTGCCCATAAACACGACCAGGATCCGAGCTTCTGAAGTGTGCGGTCCATTGCATGCACAAGTTAAAACAGATCTGCACCACTCCACATCCTTCTAGGGCACTGTGAAGTGTAATACAGGGGCTTAGATGACTACCAATACTTTTTTTTTGGGGGGGGGTGGGGGGGGTTCCTGATTATAAGTATAGTGCAATCTACCCCAAAGCCCTATGATAATTGCCATGGCCGGTACATTTTGGAGCACACGTGTCATGCTGAGTCTCGATTTTCTAGCGTCTTGCGTTTGTGGAACGTGGGTTTTGCTGATGCCAGGGTGTCAATTATTCAGGCAGCCAACATGTGTGTCTCCCTGTCTGAAGACGATGTCGGGCTTTCTGCAGCTATCCATATGCGACCTGGCTGTCATGTTGCTCTTGTTTTGTTGTGATCATGTCATTCTGAAACAGCATATGGGTTTAATGTGGTTTCCTTTCCGTATGTGATATTCTACAGCAGCCGGTTTGCATTGAGCAAGCATGTCACCCGGTTGAGATTCATCTGAATGTGTTTAACACCTAAACCCTAAACCATAAACCCGGCTTTAACCCAGATCTGCTTAGCCAGGTGTTGAGAAAGCCGACGCCGATACCGTGGACAGATCCCTCGTGCACGCTGAGTCGGTCCGGATCTCGATACGTTTTTTTGTATTAGAAGGGCTCGGGACAAGAGTTGAAATCGTCCTCTTGCAGTTTAGGGTTTACGGTATAGGGTTTAGGGTTTAGGATACCTTTTTAGGGTTTAGGGTTTAGGGATTAGGATACCTTTTTGGGGTTTAGGGTTTAGGGTTTAGGATACCTTTTTAGGGTTTAGGGTTGAGGGTTTAGGATACGCGACAGCCACCATCATCAATGCAACTGTTATTTGAGCTTGTCGTCTTTCGGTTGTGCCGTTTCTTTCATCAGCAGCATCTTCGCGAGTGGGAGTGCGCCGATTGTCAAGATGGTCTTTCTTACATCCATCTTTATCACTTGCGGGGTCTTCACGAGTGGAAGTACGCCGATTATCACGATAACCTCGCCTCCATCAACATCTCTGCCCTCGCTGCTGCTCGTCTTGTCTTCGGGTTGGCGGCATGCTGCCTTAAACCCTAAACCCTAAACCCCTAAACCTTATACCCTTTATTTCTTCATCTCATGGGCGCGACAGCAGTGAATCGCGAGAGTGCCCTGAAAGGGGGTGTCCAAAATTTATATTATATGATGCTATATTATATTATATTGTAATATATTGTATTATATTGCATTATGTTGTATTGATATTATACAGTATAATGACCAAGGTTGCCCAGCCGGCCCTGGTCGAAGGCCTCCTCTTTCAGATTTGAAGTTCTCCAGGCTGAAAAGCAAGCAGTCAGTACCTAAACACTACCTAGACCCTTAAATGTAGTACCTTTTATTGGATGACCTATTTTATGGTTAGGATCCTATAATAAGAAACTAAGGTAACCAAGAAAAGGTACTACATTTAAGGGTCTGAGTCTAGGAAAACCCTCGCACACGATCTCCAAGAGTTTACCGGCCGTCAGCACAGGATTTGTGGTTCCTTGCGGACACTACTTGGAGGTTCATGGGTAGTTACAAGTGCGGTTATAAGTAGGGTAACTATAGTAAAAGCCAATATTAGGGGACTTATAACCTCACTTATAACTACGCATGAACCTCCAAGTATGGGACTCATCCACCCCCCCAGCGCTAGTAGCAGCAATGCAGGGCCATGGTGTTTCGGATCGAGGGCCTAGGGCTTCAAGGGGTTTAGGGTTTAGGCCTTAGGTTTTAGGGTTTAGGGTTTAGGGCCTAGGTTTTAGGGTTTAGGGTTTAGGGCTTAGGTTTTAGGGTTTAGGGTTTAGGGTTTAGGGCTTCAAGGGGAAAACGTAGAAGCCTGCATAGATGAATAGCAATACTCTTCCTCCTGGTGCAGTTCTACTGCTGCAATTTGCGGCAATATACCCCAAACCCTATTCCACTTCCTAAGGCCTGTACATTCGGAACTTACGTGTAGCACCTTGGGATGTACCAAATGTACACATCCCTCCCACGGCCGCCCCCCAACAAAAAGGCGCGGCAAAGCAAAATGCAAACCAGGACCTCAGCCCAACACCCTCAGAAAAAACCCTGATTCAATGGGTTTATGGGGTATATACTATGCTATTTTACTATATCTGTACATACTATAATACAATTCGAATAGGGTGACAAACCCTACTGCTGTTCCAACTGGCCCCTAGCCCGAAAACGGCTGTTCTCTTCCAGTTTGATGTCGTGTGATGTCTCTTTGTTCAACAACCCTGGGGTCATTTGTGACTATGACTGAATGACTGTGGTCAGGTTAATACAAACATAAACTGCCAGTCAGGTTGATGGTTCGTGCCATCACGAACAACCCGAAGGTCTTTGATAGTGTTTCTGGGCAATTTGGTGCAGTCCTCGAGTTACGAATGTTCAGAGGTCGCTCCTTCTACCCTAAATCCCTAAACCCTAAAACCACCCAAAAAAGCAATACACAGATCGTCAGGCGAAGTTGGCCAGATAGACTCTGACGAGGATGCCTGAGCGCTCTGGAGTCTGGCAGCCGGGCAGTCACAACAATACACGGGCCTGAACCAACTCCGATACTCTGCCCTGGCCTCCTTCATATCACTAAAATAAAATATGCCCCAAAGCCCTCTTCGAAGTACTAAGGTCCCGTGAATGGCAGACCCGAACCCCTGGATTCCAAACCCCTTCAAGCACCGTATGTTCGACTGATGCCGGGCTTTTGCTTGCCCTTGTACATAGTTGTCCCGCGGATTGGTGAGGCTGGAGAGGCGTTCCCATTGAGTGTTGCTTCCAGCGCACACACACACACACACGTGCCAAGCCCTAAACCCTAAATAAAGCTCTTTAAGACTTTGCGGCATGTAGGGGAAGCCCTCTCCAAGCCGATGAAGTATAGGTCAGCCAGGAACCTTGAGTGACTGCCCCAGCAATCCTCACACGGGAAGCTATTCAAGCAGAACTGTACTTGATACTGCTTCAGGCTACTGTAAATCATATAGCATGTTGACTGGTGTTGGTGGTGGTGGTGGTGGTGGTGGCGGCGGTGGCGGTGGCGGCGGTGGTGGTGGCGGTATTGGGAGGACCAGGAGGAGGACTGGTGTCCCTCTTGATTTTCGTGTTGTTGACCTGCAGTGGCTTGTGTTCGTGACTCGGCTTGTGGTTGCTATCAGCTGAAGGCTTAGAGTGTGCTGGGAGGACGTTAGGGGGATTCCCTACTTCCTGTTCTTGGCTGAAAACACAAAACATTAACCCCTGATCCATTTCACCCACGAGAAACTGAAAGTTCTGTGGCTGTGGTTGGCAGCCCCGGACAGGAACTGCTGGATGACCGTACCTCTTTCTTGGACGTGGGTTTGGGGGCTTTGAGGCTTTAGATTTCAGGGCTGCCAAGGTCCCTATGAGAGCTCATCTGGGATTCTCAGCACCGAAGTCTAGAAACAAGAAACCCTAACTCAAACTCCTAAGCTGCAAAGGCTCAGAGCTCCCAACTACAGCATTCATCAGTTGAGTTTGCTTGGGCAGCACTGCAAAGATCCGGCAATGCCAGGGTTGCCCTTGGGTTTCGATTCCAGGCGGTAGCAGGTGGCCTCGGAGGCGCACTGTTCGAGGCAAGCCATGTCTAATTAAGGACAACCCTGGGCTACACTAGCCCGCTGGCGAAGAGCCCGAGACAGTTTGAAAGCAGGATGTGCGATATTGCGGAAGCCAAAAGCCACGTAAAGATGGCCCGTTGTAGTCCCCCGGAAAGACTTAAGAGTTCAAGGAGTGCTGTGTTTGAGGTCTTGGGCATCTAGGGCTCAGGGAAGCGGCACTTGGGTGTCTATACGGTGTAGGATGTAGTCTTGGGTTTGATACCTGGTCAGGCACGCATTGCCACTGGGTCGGAATAGTTATTCCCTCAGAGTCCACTGTCACACTATAATGGACCCCAGAATCCTATTCTACCGGTATAACTATTAAGCCCCCCCATGTTGGCGCGGAGGCGCCGTTAATACCTCAAGTTGGCGCAGTTTACAAGCACTAGAGGGGGAGCTATTTTCAGAGTGGTGGTATGTAGAATTGTTTATGTGTATAGTGGCTGTAGATGTATATGTAGTATAGGTTTTATCATAATATTGTTCACTACTATGTACGACTATTGTTGTTATGCATATTGTTACCCTTATTATCATACTACCAATATAACTGTTTCTTCTATCCCAAACAACTACGTGAAAGCTTCTGAGGAGATTGTGCGGGAACCAGGATGTGTCAGCATCTGGGTTCTAACGAAGCTTCCAGCAATTCCAAACCAATCTCGCCCTAGTTTACGCCATGGCTATTTCATACCATACAAGCCAACGTATATGCATATAATATGTGTATGGACAGAGACATTGTGCCAGTTATGCAAATTGATAATATGTCGATTCGATTTAGCTCTTTTTCCAGTTTTGTTCCAGTCAGAGTCTCGGCTCGACTCGATAGGTCTTTGGGGTTTCAGGGCTTCCGTGTAAGGGTCGAGGATTTTTTCGGGTTCAGGGCTTCGGGGTCTAGGATCATAAGCCCTTAATGGTTTCGGGGCTTCAGGACCTCTTCTAGAAATCCTCACTGAAGCCCTGCAGAATTTTCACGGAAATCCGTACGAGATCGCGGTAACTTCTTATCAACCTTGTCGAGGTTCTTCTGACTGGCAGCCCTCATAGAAGCCTGCATGGAACCTTTAAAATCCTTAAAGATTAAGAGGCATATATCTACAGTTATGAGATGCCTCACAACCCTGTTCCTAGTTACCAAGCCTCCTATATCCTAAATCCCTTAAAGGATCCCTTCAAAGGAACCCTACTCCAATTATCAAGGCCCCTCTACGAACCCTGAACCCTAAACCCAAACTCCCTAAAACCCCTAAATCCTAAAACCCAAAACCCCAAAACACTAAACCCTAAAACCCTAAACCCTAAAGCCTTAAGACCCTAAACCCCCAAACCCTAATTTGGGAGGAGCTGCTGAAGATCCTGGCCCAGGCCTCTCAGAAGAACTCACAGAGGCCAGGAGTTAGGGGTTTAGGGCTTTAGGGTTTAGGGCTTAGGATTTAGGGAGTTTAGGTTCAGGGTTTAGGGAGTTTAGGTTTTAGGGCTTTAGGGCTTGGGGTTTAGGGCTTTCGGCTGTTGGGGATTTGGGCTTAAACCCTAAACCTCCCCTTCCAAACAAAAGCGCGGGAAGGTCCAAGACTCAGGAGGTCGCTCGGCCGATCCTCTCTGAGGCCTCGCATCAGGGCTTTGTTCTTCGCATAAAGGGGGCTTCATGATTAATTGAGGATGTGCTGAGATGTCTTACAGTTCAATCAAGGACAGGGTCTTGGAGGTGTTTGTTGATAGGGGTTGGTCTAGGGTGTCTTCACATGTGTTTAAGAGGGCTCTACTTGGGTTTCTGGATGTACACAGAGTAGGAGTTGGGATAAGTTTGAGGATTTGTATATGGCTTTCGCTAAGTTGTGAGCAAGTTTGGTGGTGCAGGGTAAGGTGATCAGGGCCATTTTGGGGTTCAGACCTTAGGGGAGACTTTCGAGCAATTTTATTTGTGCGCCCTTAAAGTTGGGCCGTTGCATGTGGCGGAGCGGCGCAAGGGATAAGGGACTCAAGGGTTGAAGGGTGGAGGGTCGTGAATGTAGGGCCTGTTGTGGTGCAGCTCGTACGGTCCAGTCTGGGTCTTGGGTGTACATAGGGGGTTTGTGTTTTTCATTAAGCATAGCACTAAAGGTTCGGGTTTCGGCTTATGGAGACTTTAATCAGCGAGGTCCTAAGCCCTGACGCCATAGCTGCCCACGCGGCCGGGGGGAGGGGGGTTCACGCGACATGAAGTCGCAACGTTTGGATTTGGGCTCAGCTTGGCGCTTCCGAGCCCCGGGGGGGGAGGAGACAAATACAAGCACAAGGCCCTCAGCTGGAGGGGGGCATCGGGGTGTCCATCAGCGCTTGTAATCGCCCAATCCTCGAGGATGCAGGCACAGCTATGCCCCAGCTATTTCCCAGCACGTAGGGCCCGGAAATGTCGACTTGGAGCAATTCTCAGCTGACCAAGTTGCTTCAGACACAGTCCCGTACTGTATCAAGCTTGTCAGACCTTACTCACTCGGATCGCACCGGACAGCACGGTGTTCGTTTAGCAGGACAGCTGCAGACAGGATACGCTGGAAACTAACTGTCCATACTGTGTTTTGCTACAATCAAATTCATGATCCTTCAGCTAGCACCGAAACCCCCAAACAGTGCTCCCGAAAGCCTATCACCGTGCTGCCCACCTAGACATGCATATATACATGGTACATGTTATATATATATATATGTCTGTCTGTCTGTCTGTCTGTCTGTCTGTCTGTATGTATGTATGTATGTATGTATGTATGTATGTATGTATGTGAGTATATATGTATGTGTATGAATGTGAGTATGCATACATACTTGTGTATGAGAACTTTGAACGTATGTATATATGTATGTATGCATGCATTCATGTATGTATGTATATATATATGTATATATATATATAAACGCACATAAACATTGATTGATTACGCACATATATACAGACGTTTGCCTGGCCCTATAACCGCATTCCTTTCTGCGTGCGGGCCTTGGCGATCATAGTAGGAGTCCGGAGCTTCGATCAAGCGAAAAACCGTATGTCAGTCAAGAGTTTTTTTGGGGCCCTCAATGGGGATCTTGCTTTCTGAGGAGTACCTCGAATGCTGGTGATGTTTTGTGGTTTCCGGATTTGGGGCTTGATTGGCCAAGGATTCTAAGGCTTGTGGATCTTCGGGTTGGAGCACATCGCAGTCAGCGATAAACCCTAAAACCCAAAACCCTAAAACCCTAAACCCTAAACCCTAAAACCCTAAACCCTAAACCCTAAAACCCCAAAACCCAAAACCCCAAACCCTAAACCCTAAAATGGTTTCGGGTCAGCTCCAGCACCGACGGAGCAAAGACAGGTTTCTCGAACATGCTTGCTCAAAGCACTACCCATAGGCCCCTAAGTGGTACCTTTTTGAGGTTTATGTTTAGGACCCTTTAGTTAAGGTAATCCCAAAAAGGAACTACTTAGGGGCCTATGGGTAGTAACTGCACTCTATCCACAACGAGCACAAGGAGCCCTGCTTCAATTGCCCCCCCTTTAAGGCCTAAGCCCCCGGCATAAATGCCACTAGTGACACCTTCCACGACAATCCCAGGCTAAACCCTAAACCCGAAACCATGAATCCTTGGTCCTACCTCAACCCTCAACCCTAAACCCTCAACCCTCAACCCTAAACCCTAAACCCTAAACCCTAAACCAAAGAGAGCCGCAAGCCCCTGATCTGCTTCAGGGAGACTCGGTGACCTTCTTGCCTACCCCGCCGCCAAGGTTGGGCGGTGAGTCGTGCTGACCCAACAGATTGGCTACATATGTTATATAACTACATAATATATATATATAATATACAGACTGTATATTACATATCAGTAGCAGCTAGCAGCTTCTTGAGTTCTGCTGTAGACTGTAACCCTCGCTAAACCATACCTGGGGATCCGACAACCCATTGTGTTGGTGGGTTTGGGGTTTAGAGTTTATACCCGAAAAGCCTCGAACCCTCACACCCCGGACTAAAACAGCCTCATCAGTCGTGGGGTCCTAAACCAAGACCCTGAGGTGAAAATGCCGGAATCCTAGACCCTGAATCCTCTTCTTGGGATCTTACGAAAAGCCTACAGAAGAATCAAGGGGGCTGAACTCGTCCGGTATACGACTAGCCCTGATGAAGCTACTGAAGGCCTACTTCCGAGTTGAACTATCCCGCGATGCCTATGTCACATCCTACATAGGCTCCAGGAAAAGCCTGGATCCACCCTATGGCGTCCCCGCACCCGAAAACTCAAAGCAGTCAGCCCCTAAAGCCTAAACCCTAAGCCATAAATCCTAAAACCCTAAAGCCCTAAACCTTAAAACCCTAAACCCTAAAACCCTAAACCCTAAATCCTAGACCCAAGCTGTGAGGCCTCCTGGTGGCAATCCCGCCCCACGGCGACCTCCGACGCAGTGGCCTTAACTGGGAGTGTCCGAAAAGTAGGGTACCTTATTTTGGGGGGTCCTTATCATAAGGATCCTACGATTAAGGGTACTACACTAGGGTCCCCTGGTTTCAGAAACCCCCAACTCGGAGTGTCCTGACGTCCTGCTCCCCAGCTTTACGCGGAGGTCTGACGAGTTTGAGGGCTCCAGGGACTCCTTTTAGGGTTTAGGGTTGAAGGTTCCTCGAGATTTCTTTTGTAAGAGTGTGGTTGTTCAGGGTACAGGGGTCTTAATTAATTAGTTACAGTATTTCGTCAGAGAAATTGAAAACTTCCGCCATGCTATTCCTTAGGCTACATAGTTAAGTGAGCAGAATATGCCCCGAAATCTTTTAAGTATCAAGAACACTTTTGTCACCTAACGTACGAATCCATGCTTCGGAGTTTCCGAGTTGACGAGATTGGGCTTCAAGACGAAGCCCTGAAGAAAGTTAGCCCTCGTCAAATCATACGGCGAGTGAAGGGAATAGGGCTAAGTAAGAGGTTAAAGTTTAGCCGGTTTGGCTTCAAAAGCAAAAGCTTTGGGTTTAGGGGTTTAGGACTTGGGGGGTTTCAGCATGTTCAGTGTCTAGGCAATTTAGGGTACCAGCGTTTCGGCTTTCCCTTGTCCTTTCCGCACCTCACCGGGCCTCCCGACTCCCGAATTGTTATAAGCATGGGATTTTTGGGGATGCGCCATAGGGGGGGTACTTGTAGTTCTTGTAGTTGGGGGTCTGTGTCGGCGATTGGGTTAGGGCTTTTGCAGGTTGCTTAGGGTTTGCTGTAGTGTTTAGGTTCAGAAGGCCGGCCCTCGTGCAGCAGCAATACAGTATATTTCAGACTTATTTCCCAACGCACCCGGGAGGTTCGAGCTTGTGGCTGTGGCTGGGAAGCACAGACCATTCACTTCTTCCGCAAGGAGACCGACCAACTTTAATTCCTCCAGCGCTGCGATACTGAGCACCTCACACTGACTGTCTTCTACCTCTACGAGTACCTTGGGCGGTTCCTGCCCTCGGTTCACGTTTGTTGCATCCTAGACGCCGAGATCTACGATGGCCCCGTTTAAAATGAAAATGCTCACGCAAAAGATTGCGACCATTGTTGGTTGATGTCATACAGCCGAAAAGTGAATTTGGGACAAACACCCAACAGAAGCCACCTCACCAGCAACAGAAACAGAGCAAATGTTGAGTTTGACAACTCGGGCGTAGGGATGTTCGACGCGGCGGATGTTTTAAAGAATTGCAAGATGGAAGCTGTCAAACTAAATGTGTTACCTGATGCTCTGCACATTACATCATTTCCGTCTAAGGGTAGTACCAGACTCGCCTCTCCAAACAAAAATCCCAACATCTCGAGATTTGCGGAACATCCTCATAAATACATATCCGCTTCAGTGTTAAACATGCCGCTGAACAGAGAGCAACTGCCCCTTAACCCTAAACCCTACACTAGTGTGTTCTTCCATGTCGCGAGATGAAGCTTAGCCCCGGGCCTGGGAAGGCTTAGAAAATCCATGGAAGACCCCGACATCAGCCTAATATAGGGGGGGCACTATATCTATAACAATAAGGAGCCCCCAAAATGGTATTGGTAATTGTGTAGCCCCATGTATTATGAACCCTTGCAGAAGCAGAGTTTGGCGTTTAGGGTTTAAGGCCTAGAGACAGGAAGCAAAGCACACTAACCTGGCAGGTACTTCGTGGGTTTCTCAAGGTCAGTTCCCCTAAACCCTAAGCCTTTGAGCTCTAAGGCCCCCTAAACCCCAAACCGTAAATCCTAAACCCTAAGCCCCTAGACATCCTAAACCCCTTATACCGAAGACCCGAAGCCCGAATCAGGTCTGTCGCTCCAGAGCGAGTGGTGGCCGCCATCGCCTCCGCCGTGGACAAAGGCAGGGCGAGCTTCTTTCCCAAGCTTTAGGTTTAGGGTTGAGGGCCTCCTAGAAGGGTTCCTTGTACATGGGCTCTTCAATGAGGGTGTTTGATTGACTTTTTGGGTTTAGGGCCTTTGGGGTCTTCTTTAAGGATCCCTTTGGGGGTTTTTGGGGGCTTTGCGGTTGGCTGTCCAGCTTTCAGGATCGCTTGAGGGCTGTGCGGCTTGGCCTTGATTTGGGCTTAGGGCAATGAGGCTTGGGTTTAGGGTCATACAGAGTTCCGCGACGGGTACCAGTGTTCATGCTTGTCTTTCAGGTTTAAGGGTCGGTCAGGCTTTAGTCGCCCTGAGCCGAACTCTAAACCCCAGACCCTCGAACTCTAACTAGGGCTTATAGGGCTTGGGGTTTCGGGTTTCGGGTTTGGGACTCTAACACTTTGCTTGGATCTTGCTATCAGCCGAGAGTCTGAAACCCCGAGATTTCCTACCAGGTTGCGCCCTAGCGTCTTCGACACCTTCCCTCATGCATGCTAGCCTTAAGGCGCTTCTTTTGTGTATGTACCTTAAGGTCAAAGTACATCTAATTTCGGTACCTGCACCCTTCTACCCTAACTAGAAGCCTCATGGTACCTAAACCCTAGACCCCCTAAACCCCTAAACCCAAACCCTAAACTACTAAACCCTAAACTACTAACCCCTAAACCCTAAACCCTAAACCTAAACCAAAAAAAAAACCTAACCCCTTCTTAAGGGGCCCTTAAGGCTTCTCTATGGCATACTCGTCCCAGGGGCTCCGGCCTGCCAAGCTCGAACCCGGGGACCTGACTCCGAAGCCTATCCGAAACTCTTGCTAGGGTTTAGGGTTTAAGGTTTGTTTGGGTTAGGGTTTAGGGTTCAGGGCTTGTTTAGGCTAGGGTTTAGGGTTCGTTTAAGGTAGGGTTTAGGGTTTAGGGTTTAGGGTTCGTTTAGGGTTTAGGGTTTGTTGAGGGTTTAGGGTTTAGGGGAGGTTTGAAGGGTCTATATTTGAGTTCCGTTGAGGGCTGTAATTGGGTCTACAGTTTATATGGCGCTTCGGGCTTTGGGGTCTAAGGGTTTAGGGAGACGCTTTAGACCCGAATAGCAACACCCCAGCAAGCACAATCGCCCTTGTCTTGCCAGGCGTGACTAGTTCCCCGGTCCCAGACACTTCGCCGCTCAGTTGGCTCGCGTGCCAAAAGCACCGCCAGAGCCCCATCAGGAACTTCCTACACCTTACTTGGATCCTCAGAAAAACCTGCCTTTGTTCAGGGTTCCTTCACAGATTGTCAAAAAGGGAAGTTGTATGGGGTTAAGGTCAATCCAGGTAGACTGCCAAGATGTTGCTTAATATGAGTTCGTTAAAGTCCTCGAGACAGTAGATTATTTGGGGTTAATGTAAATCCAGGTCGACTGGCGAGATTGCGGACGTACGGCAGCAACAGAAGTTATTATGCACCCTAAACTTACCCGTCCCTAAGTAGTTCCTTTTTGTGGTTTATGTTTAGAGTCTTAAATGGGGTAATCCCAAAAATGAACTACTTAGGGGCCTATGGGTAACCCTAAACCCTAAACCGCGGTTCAGGGTTTAGGGTTGCCATCGTGCCCTGAATAATTCAAAGCAGTAGTCTTGGGGGTCCGCAAGTTCACAGGACAACAGTAGAACATACCAAAACCCTATATGTTAACTAGGGGGGCATTTTGGGAAACTGTAAAGTCTCCCTCATGGTTCTTATAGAGGTACCTATTTGATTCATAAATACCTTTCAGGGCCCCCCAAAGCCTACGTTAAGAGCTAAGGCTCCCACGTGATGCTCAAGTTTGACTCCCGGCTTTGAGACCACATCCTTTTGGATCTTGCCTAGACCCCTAAGATCCTTCCTAAAGAACTTCCCGTTTTAAAGCATTTTCATATGGCCCTGTACAATGAAATCATAAGAAGCAACTCGAAACACGTAGTTTGGTATGTCTTAGGCCCGACTCCTAAGCCTGCTATAAAGGTCCGAACTTCAGCCCTATATGGTAGGTGATTAAAGAGCTTTAGTATCAGGGTTGTAGTAGAAGAGTCTAAAAGCTAAACCCTAAATCTTACACCCAGCAGGTATGGACCGGCTACTGCTTGGCTTGCAAAGCGCCTCCGAAGACATAGCGGTTGCGTCTGGCAGCTGAGAGGCTCCCCGCTCTTTGCAGATACAGCTGCACGCGCTGGTCCTCTTACACCCCCACCTCATAAACCCCCAAACCCACGGTTTAGGGTTTTGGGTTTTGGGTTGTGCAACTCATACTTGGAGGTTCATGGGTAGTTATAAGTGGGGTTATAAGTCCCCTAATATGGGTCATAGCTATACCCTCCTTATAACCCCACTTATAACTACCCATGAACCTCCAAGTAACACCCCTAAACCCCCGGACGTGCAGGCCAGAGCTACGAGACCCCTAAACGATGCGAGGAACCATCTTTTTCCGGCTCATACACTCCTGGACTCATGGTAATTAAGCTACACCCTACAAGACTATGTTAAGGCCTGTCGAAAAGCCCTGACGCCGTCAAAACCTCCTCAGTCGAGCCCCAGACGAACCTACAGAACGCTCCGAACAATATTTCAGAAAATAACCCAACACTTCCAGAATCTGAGCCCATCTTTCCATCTAACTTGGAGCTTGAGATTGACATCCTCGAACCCTGACTACTTCCCAGACCCTAGACAAGTATCCCTCTAAGCGCTAGCCTCTGCCCCTCCTAAACCCCTTATTAAACCCTAAATCCCAAACCAATCTGCGGAGTGCCAGTGCTTTGGCCCTGCAGCGGCGGCCCGGATCTTGTTGAAAACAATTGCTCTGCCCGCCGTGCCGGGCACTGCGTCTTCAAGGAGTATAGGATTCTGCATTGGAGTATTCGCGCATACGCTCGAGTATGCTCGACAGTGGGATTCTGGGTTTAGGGTTTTAGGCTTTACGGTTTTACGATTTATAGGGTTATCGGTATTATTGTTGTCGATTTGGTGCCTTCCATCCAGCTACGGAGTTCTGTTGTGTCGGAATGCTCATCTACTCATGTAAACAAACTCAGGCCTTAGGGTAGGTTCATGACCCCATGCACGTATGCATGTAGGTTTCTTTGTATGCATGTATGCAAGCACATATGTGGCTATGTGTGCATCCCAGGTGGTTTTGTTGCTTAACCTTCTTGATCCAGCCCAAACTCTACGATCTTTGCGCGACGGTTTTCGAGATGCAGTGCCGGCAGAGACCCGCGAATGCCTCCTCGGGCCGACCGGGCCGAGAAAGCTTCCGATCTCCGTGTTTTTAGGGTTTAGGGGTTTAGGGGTTTAGGGTTTAGGTTTTAGGGCTTTTAGGATGTCATTTCCCATAGGCCCCTAAGTAGTTCCTTTTTGTGGTTCCTATTTAGAATCCTAAAAGGTAGTCGCAAAAAGGAACTACTTAGGGGCCTACGGGGTACCATTGAACTCCAGAAAGTTGGCGGCACATAAATTTAGGATGATTGGTGCTGGCATTCCCTATACTTTAGTTTTAGGGGTTTAGGGGGTTTAGGGTGGCACGGGTTTAGGGTTTTACCTTAAGGGCATCAGGATAATGATGTTCCAACTTTCTGGCTTCGACTAGAGCATTCAGATTTATATCCTAAACCCTAAACCCTAAACCCTGAAACCCTAAACCCGGAAACCCTGAAACCCTGAAACCCTAAACCCTGAAACCCTGAAACCTCAGGAGCCGTTTTGGGGATCTTCGGCTTGGGGTTTCGATTGGGAGCAAGGGGTCTCCAAGGGAGAGGCTCCCCACATTCCCACAACTTTGGGGTTCCTAGGACCTTTTGTTTTTTTTGGGTTGTTTACCATAGTCATGCCACAGGTATATAGCAAAAGTTGTTTTTTTCATGGGGTTCTAAGGGCGCTGCAGACCAGTCTTCTGAGACCCGAGGCTCAACGAACCCCAAGTAGGTCAAGCTGACGTAGCTAGCGGCCCATGATGGATCGAATGGGGAACACAAGAATTATATGGATGCTGCGACTGCATTAAGGCACCCTCAGTGCAGGGTTTGATCCTACGTTCAAAAAGAATCTTCACGTGGCTTCAGGGCTCCGAAACTATGTGGGGGATCGATGTTGGAGCCGTCTCCCCGGTCACCACAAGCCTTCTAGGCTTGCGCGCGCACGTGCTGAATACGTCTTGAGCTTCCTGCAGGGTCCGAGCTGCTCACCTCCTGCAACCCTCGGCACACCGCGTCGTTTACTCGAGATCCTGGAACTACAAAAGTTTGGAGTTCTTGGTGCCCGAGAAGTCTAGGAAGTTCTTGTTGATAGGCTCGTCAGTGGGGGAACGGTGAAGCGCCGTTGTCAAGCATCTTCCGCCAACCTCGGCCCAAGGAGATGTGGATACCGAAACAGCACCTTGAACGGGAACATGATATCTGCCCGGTTGGGGGTTGAACTCTGTTCGTTTCCGAGCTGAACCTTGCAACTCCCTCCCTGCTGTCGTGTGCATATCCGCAGGATTTAAGAGCAGCGCGCATCCTGCTGCATGCAGGACCATCTAATCGTTGCAGCAGCACAGACGCCCGTCCCAGAACTACCAAGCTAAAGCCCAGTCAAGACGGGTTTGAGTTTAGAATTATGTAGCGGTCAAGTGGAATCCCGATGTCTGCAAGGACGGAGAAACACATCAACACCAGCCTTAAATGTGCATTCAACTCGGTATAAGACTCGAAGAACTATAGCACTAGAGGTCCCTTGCATATGTGTTTCGATACACGTACATGAAACTATCTATCGGTCTACCTCCTATCTATATATCTATCGATCTATCTATCCATCGACAGATAGATAGATGGAAAACGCTGTAAAGCCATGCCCATCGGCCGGGTTCAAACACGTTAGACTCGTAGAAAAGTACGCAGCCGGGCGAACCGTTGAGCCGAGTTGTCCTGGGATGTCGAAAGATCTGTGCATTTTCACAAAACTGCAGGCTGATAGCAACAAAAGAATCCTAAATCCCAAACCCCTAAACCCCAGATCCTAGACCTGTATCCACGTTGGTAGGCTTTTCTGACTTCAGCTTATTGTAATTACGTGATGTGGGTAGGGTTGCCAATATGGTGTCTCCACGCAGGTGTTTTGTTTGTGATGCTAGGGCTGCTAGGGCTACGTGTGCACATGAGTTTTGCTCATGTACCTACCTTGTCAATCTACCCTGCAGACGGACATGTTCTATGTACAGGTTTGTACCGTAGCATACCACATACAACACGCAGATGCAATTATGGGCTTATTTCGCATGCGTAAGTACTCGAGCAAGTACCTCAGTACGTAAGTAATTACTTGAGTAGTTCGGAAGTGAGTAGATATGCATGCGTGTATGTGTGTGTGTGTGTATGTATGAATGTTTGAATGGCTGCATGTTTCAACGTATGTGTGTAAGTAAGTATGTGTAGGTAGATATGTATGCATGCGTGTACGCATGTTTGAATCATGAATGATTGCATGTATGTGTGTGTGTATGTACGTAT